>CACVCL010021221.1:0-65896 GCA_902729485.2 Mus minutoides
TTTTCTCTGTGTAGTCCTGGCTGTCCTGGAACTCACTCTGTAGACCAGGCTGGCGTCAAACTCAGAGATCCCCTCCTTCCAAGTGTGGGATTAAAGTTGTGCGCCACTACTCCACCACTGCTACCACTGTCTGGCAATAGTGTTTTATCTTAAAGTCAGGAAAAAGAGATGGAATTCTTAGTATATCATAGTATAAGATGGCACTTTCAGAAAAATGGTGTAGAAAACTCTGAAAATTGAGTCCTCCATATAAGTGATAAGAATACAAAATTTTCAAAATAAAGGTTTAAAAAAATCTGAAAGTGAATCAAGGTTTGTGATAATCCATAGAATGTTTAGTTATGAAGATTGAGTAAATCCCAGCTAAGCGGCCGCAGTCACACTGCTTGAACGTGCCCTCGCACTTGAAGACAGATCAATTGTGAACTGCAATCTGAAAAACACGATAACAACAATAACAAACAAGCAGGATAATCCCAGAGACACCCAGCATACTGTGCAATGTGCCACCAAATGCACAATGACATCCCAGAGAAGAAGCCAACAAGACAGGGTAGGGGGCAAGAGAATGTTTGAGAAATCATTTCTGAGATGGGCTGGAAAGCATCAATCTGCATAACTAGGAAGCTTAAAAAGCCCTCAGTTTAAAAAGAAACCCCAAAGAGATGCGCATTGAGAGACACTCTACTATATATTGTTAAAAGTAAAGAAAGAGACTCCACAAAGCATAAAGAAACAAGTCATCACGTCCACTGTTCACGACAACTAACAGCCAATTTCTCAGAAGACACCGTAAGTCTAGAAGTGTGAAAACATTAGAAGTGCTGAATTTGGAAGAATATCAGGCAAGAATGATATATCTTATAAAACTGTCTTCCAGCCGGGCGTGGTGGCACACGCCTTTAATCCCAGCACTCAGGAGGCAGAGGCAGGTGGATTTCTGAGTTCGAGGCCAGCCTGGTCTACAAAGTGAGTTCCAGGACAGCCAGGGCTATACAGAGAAACCCTGTCTTGAAACAAAACAAAACAAAACAAAACAAAACAAAACAAAACAAAACAAACCCCAAAACTGTCTTCCAGGAAAGGAAAGAGAAGCCTAGGCATACTAATGATAAATAGATAAAAAATCATTTATTTCTACTAGATTTACCATATATATGACATCCATACAACCCCCCAACCCCTGTGTGTGTGTGTATATGTGTGTGTGTGCACACGTGCACACGTGTGTATATCAAAGGGAATTCTTCAGCTTAATTGAAAGGACACTGGATAAAGGATACTTGAGTTCACACAGAGAAGTAAAGAATATGATATAAGAAAGTAAACATTACAGCAGCGTTAAGGTTATCAAGATCAAAATGGAGTCACTTGTGTCAAACTTTAAGTGGCAGCGGGGTGGGGTTAAGCCAAACGGTCACAAAAAAAGGGTTTTTATGAATGTGTGCTTGCTAGCAAGGACTAGCACAGACCACCAGATCTACAAGTCTGAATAAAGGTGGATACAAACTGCTTGTGTGAGGATATAGCCACCTCTGCCCCTTCAAGCCTAGACTGACTCCACTCTTACACAAATGAGGATATAGACACCTCTGCCCCTCCAGGCCTAGACTGACTCCACTCTTACACAAATGAGGATATAGCCACCTCTGCCCCTCCAGGCCTAGACTGACTCCACTCTTACACAAATAATAATTGCTTTTTTGTACTATTTTCATCTGCCTGACATTAATTCTTACAAATGTTATTCCTGGACCCCAGAGATGCTAACACATATCCCTATTACAGAGTTTGTTTATTGGTAAATTTAGTATCTTGGGAGAATCTTTGTTACTTAGGTTGACGTAGGAAAAAACTGGAATAGAATAGAAAAATAATAAAGAAGTCAATGAAAAAAAATTTTTAAAAAATGATCAAAAAATTTGACAAATCATTAGCTAGACTACTAAAGAGAAAAAGAAATAAGGCTCAATTATTGAAAGACAGAAATTAAATATATGACTTTGACCAACAGAATTTGCCATTGGAATTCAAGATGAGTAATATAAAAATGCATAAGCATGGTTGGTGGATAAAGGTGCCAAAATAATTTTTTGGTATTTGAAAATATCACGTTTTAGTCCAAATGTGAAATGGTATTTGCAGAGCACGACACAGCCATCAAGCATAACCTCAGAAGAGCTGTGATTCCCTGTACTGGACCTGTGCAAGACTTGGTCTGTTAATAGCCAATCATGAATCTAGAGGGGCACATGGGTCCCTAGTCATATCTGAGAGTATTAGTAACTTACGGAGTCTGGGGAAGGATATTCATTGATTTCAGTGGTGAACCCACCAGGATCCAATGTATAATTCCAACACCGTGACCACACAGACTGTCCTGGTTAAAGTCAGAGGGTCACAAACCATAACAAGAGGGCATGAACGTAGGAAAGGACCCGTAAGGAGGAGGTACTCAATAAAAGATGTGGGGGAGATAGGGTTGGATAGAATGGAAGTCAATAGAATTCCCGATGTACATGTATAAAGTGTCAAATAATTAATCTTATCAATAAGAAACACTTTACAGAGCTATAGTAATCAAAGATTACTTAGCATTTATTGGCACAAGGAAAAAAAAACCATAGAGATCAATACAATCAATTTTAGAGTGTAGAAATAGCTCCCTGCTTCTCTTCCCTTTGTGTGACCCCATCTTGCTATGTGGTCCTTGCTGGCTCCATCCTTGCTATCTGGTCTCAAACTTGAAAGCAGTCTTCTTGTCTCCACCTTCCAAGTTCTGACATTGCAGGTGTGAGCCATGTCGCTCACCACAGTCCTAATCTTTATAGTTACTTCAACTTTGACAAGGGACCCAGTGCAACTAAATGGCAGAAATCCCACATCTCAGTAGCCGTGCCAGCTGAGAATGAAGCTGGATGAATCCCACATCAAACTGCATAAAATATTAACTGGAATAAACCAAGGACCTGCATGTAAAAGCTAAACTTAGAGATTCCCATCAGAAATAACACTGTATCTTTGTATTGAGGAATGGGTTTCGATATGACAAGAGAGTATAAGCAACTGAAGGGAAAAAAATAATGGAAAACATTAACTTCATCCAAATGCAAAACTTCTGGTCTTCAAGAAAATGGAAACAATCCAGTGCGGTGTAGTTCCAGACACTCAGGAGGCTGAAACAGAAGGATCTCTTGAGCCAATAATCTTAGGGCTAGCCTAGGCAACAAATGATTTTTTTCTTCCATTTTTTATTAGATATTTCTTAATTTACATTTCAAATGCTATTCCGAAAGTCCCCTCCCTGCTCCCCTGTCCACCCACTCCTACTTCTTGGCCCTGGCGTTCCCCTGTATTGGGGCATATAAAGATTGCAGTACCCAGGGGCCTCTCTTCCCAATGATGACCGACTAGGCGATCTTCTGCTACCTATGGAGCTAGAGACACGAGTTCTGGGGGTTCTGGTTAGTTCATATTGTTGATCCTCTTCTAGGGTTGCAGACCCCTTCAGCTCCTGGGGTTCTATCTCTAGCTTCTCCATTGTGGGCCCTGTGTTCCCTCTTATAGATGATTATGAGCATCCACTTCTGTATGAGACAGCTATATCAGGGTCCCTTAAGTAGGCACTAGCTGTCCTATGCCATAGTGTCTGAGTTTAATGACTGATTATGGGATGGATCCCCTGTGGTGGGGTAGTCTCTGTATGGTCCATCCTTTCATCTTAGCTCTAAACTTTGTCTCTGTAACTCCTTTCATGGGTATTTTGTTTCCTCTTCACAGGACGAATGAAGTATCCACGAGCTGGTCTTCCTTCTTGATGTTCTTGTGTTTTTCAAATTGTATCTTGGATATTCTAAGTTTCTGGGCTAATATCCATTTATCAGTGAGTGCATACCCAATGACTTCTTTTGTGATTGGGTTACCTCACTAAGGATTATATCCTCCAGATACATTCATTTGCCCAAGAATTTCATAAATTCATTTTTTAATAGCAGAATAGTACTCCATTGTGTAGATGTACCACATTTTCTGTATCCATTCCTCTGTTGAGGGACATCTGGGTTCTTTCCAGCTTCTGGCTATTATAAATAAGGGTGCTATGAACATAGTGGAACATGTGTCCTTTTTACCAGTTGGAACATCTTCTGGGTATATGCCCAGGAGAGGTATTGCTGGATCCTCTGGTAGTACTATGTCCAATTTTCTGAGATAACCCCAGACTGACTTCCAGAGTGGTTGTAGAAGCTTGAATTCCCACCAGCAATGGAGGAGTGTTCCCCTTTCTCCACATCCTCGCCAGCATCTGCTGTCCCCTGAATTTTTGATCTTAGCCATTCTGATTGGTGTGAGGTGGAATCTCAGGGTAGTTTTGATTTGCATTTCCCTGATGATTAAGGATGTTGAACATTTTTTCAGATGTTTCTCAGCCATTCGGAATTCCTCAGTTGAGAATTCTTTGTTTAGCTCTGTACCCCATTTTTAATGGGTTTATTCGTTTTTCTGGAGTCCAATTTCTTTAGCTCTTTGTAGATGTTGGATATTAATCCCCTATCAGATTGTGCCATAACCAATTTTGGATGTGAAAATTTGTGTACTTTATGAAGTGATCTTTGGTTACATGGTGCTAAGTGTTTCACTGTTTCAATGGGCGTTAAGGCATACACATTCATGTGTGTGTCAACACACAGATATACACTTGATTTTTCAAATGGGCTTTATGCCAGTTTCTCTTCCATAGGAGTATTACCTGAGTAATATAGAAATGTAGAAAACTAACCCGGTTGAAGTCATTCTTGCTGACATATAAGTGGCAGATAATGAAATTTCCTTTTGCAATTAAACTAGGAAACAAAATATTAAGTAATTCAAGCAACTATGCAATGATTAACATTTTATACTTGAAGCTATGTAGAGTAAAGCAGATATTTTCATAAGACTATATGGAGTATATCTCCATATATCCAGTATATGAGAAAAGGGGTTAGAAGTACACAAGATAGTGATATGCGTGAGGTGTAAGAGCATGTTTGCTGAAGAATTGTTTTTATTTATTTATTTTTTTTGAGGTGATTTTTGATTTGAGAGGATCAGCATGCATGGTCTGAAGAGAGTGTTTGACTAAGTGAATGCTATGGACTTAATGATGTCTAATTTGGTTGTCCGCTTCACATACCTAGGGACAGGGGACCTTAGTTGAAGGAACTGCCTCCATAGGGTTGGCCTGTGGCCATGTTTGGAAAATAATTTGTGGTTAGTGGATGTAGGGTGAAGCAGCACACCATGAGGGTGTTGGCTTTAGGAATGTGGTCCTCTGTGCTTTCTTCTTCCATGTTCCTGTGCTGACTTCCATCAATGAAAGTCAGCCTATAACCAGTAGGACAAATAAGCCTGTTTCTTTCCCAAGATTATTTTGGTCAGCATTTGATCACAACAGCAGCAGCAGCAGCAGCAGCAGCAATAACAACAACAGCAGCAGCACCATTACCACCACAACAACACCAAAACAACAACAAAAAGACCAAAACTGTGATGGGCTTCTTCTCAGTTACAACTCCTTTCAGTATTATTTTCTAGGATTCACTGACCTTTCTGAAAATCCTGGGCTAGTGCTGTTGCAGGGCATATGAGAGATCTTTCCTTCTCTCCCCCTATAAGCTCCCTCAGACACAGCTATGATCACAGTGGTGGACATGTGTAATCCCAGGTGGGAGGCAGAGACAGAAGAAGGACAACATAGAATTCCAGGCCAAACTGGGATGTATAGAGTAACTCTATTATTTGTAAATTTATAAAATATAAAGAGAAAGAAATACTATTTCTTTTTTTTTTTAAGCCACCACAAACCTCTGAAAATATTTTATGTTTGAAAGAGGGCAATCCTATAGGTCATAAAGTAGTTTCAGATAAAATATTAATGGTCAACATTGCAAACCTCATGGAGAAAAGTGCATTTTTCACCTTTCTGTTTTGTGGATGAAGCTCTGATAAGACATTAATTACTCCTTGTTACTTCTAACATGTCTTGATTAGTCTTGGTAAAGAAAAGCTAGCAATCCACAAAGAAGTTTAAAAACCAGCAGAAGAGAGTGGAGTTCCTCACTTTCTTCCTGCCTATCCTGACATCTTAAATCTATTCAAACCACACCAAGAATTCTGCTTCGAATGTAAACCGTGATGCATGGAACATGAAGAGTTATGTCATACAAAAAGAATTACCTTCATACAAAAGCATCTACAACAGATGCATCCTCGGACACAAATGGAATCTTCAGGCCATGCTGACGACAGTGAACCATGCTGCCATGCTGCGGGCTGGGTTGGCATCTGTGGTCTGCGCTGCTGCAGGCTGCTATTGGCAAGGAAACTTCTGTTGAAATTATGCCAATGACAACAGTCTCATAGCTGAGTATGAGAGACGTTGAAGGCAACTTTGACAACCCCACTCCGACCAACAACAAAAACAAATAAAAACGAAACAGTTCAGATAGCAACCGAAGAGAGCACTTAACCATGATAAAGATGCTGAAATAGAGCTCTCCATTGCTGATGGCCTCTGGTGGTAGTCAGGAATTGGGGTGGGTGGGGAAGGTACCAGTTGTCTCTAAGGGGCTGGCTGGCCACTGGGGGTTTTATTATGCTCCATTAAGGATAAGGGCAACACAAATTGGACTTTTTTTTTTTTGGAGGGGGAGGGTAAAACTGGGAGGAATGGGAAGCGAATGTAATTGGGATGCATTGTATGAGATTCTCAAATAATTAATAAAAATATTATGTTGGGGGAAAATAAAGTTTAAATTGGAGCTCACCATTCATATTCCGCATCTTCATCTCTTTTAAGTTCTTTTCTTGGCTCCTAAACCCTGTAAGGGAGGACAATGAATACTTTTGTTTTTTTTCTCTCTCTCTTCCTTCCTCTCCCTCCCCCTTCCCTCTTTCTCTCCACTTTTCCATCTTTCCCTCTGCTTTCTTTTTTCTTGCCTCTTTCTGTCCTGATCATCATGTCTTTCTCTTCTTTCTCTTTTCCACTGTTAAAAATGGTGATTTAACATTCCTTAATCTATTTTTTGTAGCCCATGTTTACATTAACATTCTGTACTGGCTAGGTTTGTGTCAACTTGACACAGCTGGAGTTATCACAGAGAAAGGAGCTTCAGTTGGGGAAATGCCTTCATGAGATCTAGCTGTGAGGCATTTTCTCAATTAGTGATCAAGGACCCCTTGTGGGTGGAACCATCTCTGGGCCAGCAGTCTTGGGTTCTATAAGAGAGCAGGCTGAGCAAGCCAGGGGAAGCAAGCCAGTAAGGAACATCCCTCCATGGCTTCTGTATCAGCTCCTGCCTTCTGACCTGCTTGAATTCTAGTCCTGACTTCCTTGGTGATGAACAGCTGTATGGAAGTGTAAGCCAAATAAACCCTTTCCTCCCCAACTTGCTTCTTGGTCACGATGTTTTTGCAGGAATAGAAACACTGACTAAGACACATTCTTACCTGACCCTCATATTAATATTTTTAAATGTTTTTGGAATTAATTTTCTCCATTCCTTTCCTTCCTGCAACACTTTCTAAGTACTCTTTCTTCCCTCCTTGCTCTCTCAAATTAATGCCCTATATTTTTTGTTATTTCATAATGTATAGTTTATTATATATGTAAATACAACCGGCTCAATCTATATGTTACTTTTATACATATGATTTCAGGGCTGGCCATTTGGCACTGACTAATTATGTCAACTTGACACAAGCTAGAGTCAGTCATTGGAGAGGAGGGAGTCTATTATTGAGAAAATGTCCCCATAAGACTGGGCTGTAGGCAAGCCTTTCAGGCATTTTCTTAATTAGTGATTTGATATGGGAAGGTTCAGACAATTGTTGATGGGGACACCAATAAAACCAAAACCAACTAACCAACCAACCAAAAAGATGATCGAAAAGCCGTGGGAAAGAAGCCAGTAAGCAGAACCTCTCCATAACCTCTGCATATGCTCCTGAAGCCAGATTCTTGCCTTTTTTGAGTTCCTGTCCTGACTTCCTCCAGGGATGGATCATGATATGGAAGTAGAAGCTGAAATAAATCATTTCCTTCCCAAATCTTTGGTAATGATGTTTAATCACAGCAATAGAAACCCGAACTAGGACAAAAACCAATTAGGAGATTCTTTCCCCACAGAATGTTATTTCTCCTGAATTGNAGCCAGATTCTTGCCTTTTTTGAGTTCCTGTCCTGACTTCCTCCAGGGATGGATCATGATATGGAAGTAGAAGCTGAAATAAATCATTTCCTTCCCAAATCTTTGGTAATGATGTTTAATCACAGCAATAGAAACCCGAACTAGGACAAAAACCAATTAGGAGATTCTTTCCCCACAGAATGTTATTTCTCCTGAATTGTAGTTTTCTATTCTTCTTCCTCCTTCTTTTCCTCCTCCTCCTCTTCCTTCTCCTCTTCCCCTTCCTCTTCTCTTCCTCTTCTATTTTTAAAAACAGGGTTTCACTATGTATGTCTGGCTGTTCAGGAACTTACTACATAGATTGGTCTGGCTCTGGATTCACAGAGATTCTCCTGTCTCTGCCCTCCAAGTGCTGGGATTGAAGGCCTGTGCCCCAACTTTGTGCTGACTGTAGTTCTTTGTCTCAGGCTGAGGTCCCATGAGATTTCCCCTTTTTCGCCCTCCAGCAGGATCTATTACCCCCCGTAGTGTTGGGAGGACTGGAACCAAGTCTAGAGCCTTGCCTTTTACAGCCTCAAATACCTTTTATGCTTAACACTCCTGGATCTTCTATAAGCTGATTGGCTCCTGTCTTCCTACTTTGTTTTCTACCCACCAGTCACTGGTTATTAGAAGTCTTTCATGGAGGAAGATATCTCCTTTCTGAAGACTCAGGGATGCGAAAGCAAACCAGTAGGGTTGGGGTGGAGTGGGTTGGGGTAGAGTGATAGCCTAGTGTGTATGAGATGCTGGTCCACAGCACTGATTACTTTAAAGGTAAAATGGGTAAATGGACCCATGTGAGTCTTGGTATTGTAAATCAAAGTTTGCAGAGAGAAAGCCACGCCACCATTAAAGATTCAGATAACTGAATGGCTGAAGAGAAATGTATAATTATGGAGAGTTGGATTGTTGCAGATCCAGAACCAAATTATCCCCATGTTTGTCCCCTTGTTGAGAGGCTACTCATGCCCACCTCTCTGTCTGATTTAGTAATTTTGTAATTATCAAAAATGTTTTGAAATAACAGACCACCTAAGCTCATACCAACCCCAAATTAGGAACGTTGTCAGTCCACACTTACTCTAGAGATTTCTCTTCTTTGCAACCCACAAATCTGATATTTCCTCCGACATACTTCAAAAACTGCCTATCTTTTGTTCTGTGACTATAGAAATCCCATTTATTTTTACATTGGGCAAGCCAACCTGTGTTCTGGCTATCATCACTCGTATTTGGTTCAAGAATAAGCTATCTCACTCCTTTTGAACTGAGTGCTGTAGCTTGTATCAACACTACAAAATGATCTTTTGATGTCATTCAAATTCTATGAGGAGTGTTTATGACAGTAGGACTTTTTTTTTTTTTTAACTCCAGAGGTAGACTGATGGTGTAGAGTATGAGCAATGATTGGAGGTGAACAGTGGCAAACGCCAGATAATCCTTCAATTTTGCAGATGGGTATTTGTCTATTTCATTTGAACATGAAGAAAATTGATGTTCTGGAAATCCAAATTAAATTATGCAAACACAGTCGGTCTGTAGACTAAAGAGACTGAAAAACTAGCTAGAGTTAATTGGATTTCCTACCCAATTTCCTGCACATAATCTTTGCTTCCTTCCCATTTCACTACTGGAGATGGGCTCACGAACTTACTAAGCTTAGGTAGAACTGCTTGTTTACTAGAGTGGTGAAGGAATGACATCGCTGTTTCTTCTCAAAGGACTTTACTTTAGTTCCTGTCTGGAATAGAATAGGCCAAAAATGTAATTTATGTCAACAATTTACAAAGCAGGGCCAAATGACAATGTCAATAAACACTTGAAAGGAAGCTTGGGTTCCCAATTCATTGGAATAATTGAGGTGACAATCTCATAACAGCAGTTCCTCCCCAAGCCTCAGCTTAGGATGAACTGTAGATGCGTTTGTGCGTTCTTTCCACTCCCGACTTGTGCATTCCCACTTCCCTCTGGATCTAGCACAGCCAAACGGTGCTCCAGCAACCCAATGATGGGCACAATTGGAGAAGAACAGTCTATTTTGTTTAAGACCAGGGCTCACAATACAGCCCAGGCTAGCTTCCAAGTCCACAGCCTTTTTGCCTCCTGTTGGAAGGATGGCCTGCTCATGTATTTATGTATTGCCAGGGTTTTGCTGTGACGTTGGGTTACAGCTGGATTGCTCGATGGACTCTCACACTAGATAACTCAATTCAAAGACTCAGTTTCATCCAGCAAAACCTCCCTAGCTGCAGGCACAGCACAGAGGGGTCCACTTAGGTATGACTGATCAATACAGATTTTTTAAAAGAAGTGCCTGCAAGGGAAGGCTCAATTTGAAATTATGCAGAGAGCATCCTTTGTTCTATGAAACAGATGTTGAAGAACCACCTTTTATTTACACAGGAATTTTCTAACAATAGAACTTGATTCTGCTATTAGGCCTCCTCTTTCTCATTTATTCTAGGAGAAATTTGAAATTCTGGACGAAAAGAGTAGGATTGTAACAGAGCAGGACAGCTTGAATATGCTATTGACGTACCCATTAACCTTTAGAGCAGGGTGTCTCTGTGCTACAGCTCCATGCTTAAATGTCTGTTTACAAAAGAAGGCATTAATCAAGACATATGAATCCATTTATAATGCCTTTGCACCTGTGGCTGACACCAGTGAGAGCTAGAGAGCGAGACAGCTGCAGCCTGACAGCTAATTTTAAGCCAAAGTCTTCACTGTCCAGACACTTATCAGAGAATCAAGCAGCCAATGTCTTTTATGACAGACATCTTCCCCCCCCCCCCGCCCCGCAGAGTGATAAATGGAAAAGAAAGAAGGAGTTGCCATCTACTGTAGCAGTGTAGAAATCACATCAACCATCAACACCAGGCCTTAGACTTTCATTAGACCGCCTCCCCCTTAGCTAATTACTGTCAGCATTAAATTACAGAGTCAGGAGGCCCCACTCAATACCAATTCATTCATTTTAGGTCACAGTTTGGCAGAAAACCTGTCGTGAAAGGCCAAACCTTTATCCACTAAGCCTTTTATTTGTGACTAAACAAAAGTCTCCACAAGTGGTTTAATTCGAGTCAAGCAGGGCTACACTATAGGCTGATTAATAGTTTTCTTTTTAATATAAAGATTTTCTTTAACCTCTAGCCTACTCCAGGGGACTTACCATTTTAAGTATCAAAAGACTAAGAAGCTTGTCCATGATTTTCTCAGTCAAGCCTTAGCATCTTTTATGGTCAACAAGAAACATGCTTAAAACAACAACAATAACGACGACGACGATGACAATGACAATAATAACAAAAGCCACCAGATCTCAGTGGTTGACTTTCACTGCTGTGTAGAGAGGCAACGTTTTTTTGGTGGTTTTGGGTTTTTAGGATATGTTGATCAGACCCTTTGAAATTCCATCATTACACAAGGGTGGTCAGACCAGTCGACAAGCTGAGATCTGCTTAGGTGTTTTCCAGGACTAAATGGTACAGTCAGTTATCACCCTCCCGGAGGTTGCTTTCATGTCTTATGAGCTGGTCGGTTCAGTTTATCTAGCAACTCGAGTCACATGTGCTGCAGTCTGGCATGTGTGCTTGCTGTTTGATTGAAGCTTCTGAAATAAAGTGGTATTCCCCCCCCTCTCAGGGATCAGAAGCAAGACTGAAATGACAAACTTAGAAATTCAATGTATCTGAAACTCACATGATGAGGAGGGAAGGCGTTACTCTGTAATAAGAATTTCTTTGGGTCATCAGTGCTTGGGTTTTTAGCACATTAGGGCCAAGCTCTTGAGGAAAGCCCTGGCTTTCAATGGAGAGTATCTTGAAGCCCAGTGAGCCAGTATATAGTGTAGTCTAGGCATCTTCACGAGGCAGGATAGAAAGACAGGAGACTGAAGGGTCATGAGAAGACGCACTCGTTCCCCAGGATCGGGTTTGTGTTCTTGAATGACTAAGAGTCAGGAACTTCCATTCAAAAACAGACAGAGCAGTGGCAAAAACCACCTGTACAGAAAAAAGGTCCCCTTCTTTGTGACATGCTCTAACAATAGCTGCTAAAGCCCGCTCAAGGTGAAAACACAGGGACGTAGATTTCGCCTTTATCGGCACACTTTCATTATTAGTGGATCTTTTACAAAGCATTTTGGGATCCAGCTTGCAATCTTATGTGTGCAAGGAAATTCAGTGAGATAAGAGAAACGAGACAGTTTCATTGTAGTTAGTTCACGGGTTTTTAGACATCACTATAACAATTTTTATAGCTAGCATTTTTTTTTATTGAGTATGTTATTTATTTACATTTCAAATGTTACCCCTTTTCCTGGTGTCCCCTCCACAAACCCTCTATCCAATTTGCCCTCCCCCTGCTTCTATGATGGTGCTCCCCCCACCACCCACTCCTGCCTCACCACACTGGCATTCCCCTACACTGGGGCATCGAGCCTTCACAGGACCAAGGGCCTCCCTTCACACTGATGCCAGATAAGGCCATTCTTTGCTACATATATTTTAGTAGATTTTCTTTCATCTACTCCACCCCTTGTGTCCCTGATCCCCTCTTGTCAGTGTGCAGTCTCTTTTTCTCTTTCAGGTCCCACTTGATCTTTTGCTCCTCCCATCCTTCCTCACTACCTAGATTTACCCCTTCTTGGTCTTGTTTTAGTTCTTAGGATTTACACACATTTATAGACATAAAACATGCATGCAAGTGCTTGTGCACACGTACGCGCGCACACACACACACACACACACACACACACACACATGGAGCTAGTATTCACATATGAGAGAGATCATGGTTGTTTTTCTTTTTGTCTTCTTATGTCTGGTTAACCACTTAGTATAATAATCTCTAGATCTATCCATTTTCCTGCAAATTACAATTTTTTTTTCTTTACAGCTGAATACAATTCCACATGTACATGACATTTTCATTATCCATTCATGTGCTGACAGACATCTAAACAAGTTCACTCTTGAAAAATAATTTTAAAATCAACTTAATCTTGGTGTTTCTAGTGTTGTAGGTTATATTCTTTGAATGGTGTAGCTTCAGAAGCCACACAATAACATATATTTAGCATATCTTTTCCTTACTTGGATATATATGGTTTTTTTTTTTTTTTGAGTGTGCACATTCTTTTGCTTACTAACCTCTATTGCATTCTACCCTAACTCCCCACGGCATTATTTTCTCTGGTATACGTGAAGGTCCTGGCTACGCTTGAGTAGGAGTCTTTGAGGAGAACCCTCCAGACTGCTCAATCATCAGTCTCATGCTACTCTGGCATTTGCCCTCATGACCCTATTTAATACTCTTGAGGGTTGAGTTCAAGGTAATCCCATCTTAAAGATGAAGACAATCAACGTAGAAGTTAAGCCACTTGTGACCCACTCACTGCTAAGAGAATCAAAACACATGCACTTTATCTTAGAAGCCTCTTACTTCTCTGATGAATACACTGTCTTCTGCACATTAGAACAGCCAGAAAGAGGAGGTTATGTTACTCTTGACCTCATATTGCCATGATCAGTGGTCAGTGTTCATTTTCTGCACCCCTCACCAGAGTGCCCCAAAACATAGTCTATTCTTCCTTAATTGACCAATCAAGAGGTTTTCTTGAGTTTTATTTCTCATCTGTGAACACAGACAGAACAAATAGGAAACAAATCTGTGTTACTGCAATCTGTGCCCTGTCTTCCACTCATCTTATATAGACTAGAAGGATGAGCAACCATGACAAGGTCTGCTAACTTACCATTGAAATGAAGAGTACGTAGGGACATAGCAGTGTGCGGCTAGGTAGTCCTTAGGATGTCAGATCTCATGGGAGTTGTACCATGTATGACAAGCATCATACAGTCATTCATTTAGCCGTTCATTCTGCCTCTCTCTTTCAAGAGGGAAAGGCAACCTTCTGATTATTATGGGGTTGGAAGTTGTAAAATGATCGTTAATAATATGTTTATTTTATAGGTATGTTTCTGTCTATACCTCCCTGAAGAGGAAGTTTCTGATCATGTCATGTGATGCAAACCCACCTGGTGTTTTGTTGATGCAAGACCTGAGGGAGGACATGTGACATTTGGAGAGGGTATAAATACCCTGGACATTGTCAATCAATGGACAGTGATGGCATGCTTCCCTAGCTAGCTGGTCTTGGGACTGTTCAGTGGTCTGGAGTCTTTGCTGATCTTCACATCATTGAGAGAGGCATGACTGAGAACTTTTCCTGGTGTCCCAGCTGGTTCTGGTTGCTGCCACTGACTTGGGCCGACTCAGCAGAGGCCTGGCTGTTTCTGCTGGATTGTGACACTACCGCTGATTCATGTTTGGTATTCTGACACTACTGAACTGGACTGCTGGTGTCCTGACAATGGAGATTGAAATTGCCTCAAAGAACTACTTCTAAACAGGTCTGAATCCCTTTGCCCTATATACCATCTTTTCTCCCCTACCTTTGGATGATAGGCTTAGAAGCATTTGAGAATCCTTATTAAAGTAATGTTTTAAATCATCTAAGTCTACACCCCCCCTCCCAAGAGGAAATAAAAATGTTTCCAAGGTTTGTGGCAATGTGTTAGATTTAGGGGAGGGCTCAGTACTTTATAGGGTAGAGTCTTTGGTCTCACACAGATGGTGGTACAACTGAGCTGCAGCAGCAAAAAGATATTGACAGTGATGTGTCACAAAGTGGGAGCTCTGGGAACGGAGGCTAACGCATGCTTTCATACAGTATGACTGTAAAGAACAGCAAGGCATTTGCCAAGTTAGAGGTCCAACGACAGGAAAGACAGTGTGAGCTGCCATGAATATAAAGTTAAAGATGGGTAGAGGGTTGACAGAAGGTACTACAAAGTCACAAAGAGGCTTGTGGATTGCAGAGCTCAGACACTGTCTTCAAGATCACTGAGAATCACTGCTGGGCATTATCAAAGGAAATCACCTGCTCAGATATATGGCTTCCACATTACTCACCAGCACGGGGATAGATTTCATAAGTGTAAAAATAGCTGTGAAAAGAGCAGTAGGGGCCTCACACCACTGCATCTTTAAGCACAAAAACAGATTCAAATAGCACCGCTATTCTTAAGCGATTCTACAATTTGGGGCTGCTCCTGCTCCTGCATTGCAATCCACGTGTCTAAAACCATCAGCCTAGGCAGGCTTTCAGCTGGATGCCCAGAGCAACAAGAGGCTGCAATGGCTACCCTACAGAGAAGAAAGCAGCTGGATCACACCCCCAAGGAGAGAGGGAGAAGCGGGCATGGCAAAAGGAGAGATGAATGAGTAGGGAATATAGCTCTGAGACTACATACTCGTCTAGCATGTGAAAGGCCCAGGGTTGAATCACCAGTACTGTACACACAAACATCAAACAATAGCAACAAAAAGATGAATCTATGTGGTCACAACATCAGCCTCTGCCAGCCGATGGGGTGCCAGGCCCTTAGAGGCCGAGACTCCCTCTGCAAGCAGAGAGACAAAACATGAGGTGTGTGCTGGTTGCATTCCTCTTTAAAGAAAAGAGAATAGCTCCAAACTTTGTCTCTGTAACTCCTTCCATGGGTATTTTGTTCCCTATTCTAAGGAGGTATGAAGTATCCACACGCTGGTCTTCTTTCTTGATTTTCTTGTGTTTTGAAAATTGTATCTTGGGTATTCTAAGTTTCCACTTAGCAGTGAGTACATATCTAATGACTTCTTTTGTGATTGGGTTACCTCACTAAGGATGATATCCTCCAGATACATCCATTTGCCCAAGAATTTCATAAATTCATTGGAGCTAAGATGAAAGCATGGACTATCTAGAGACTACCCCACCAGGGGATCCATCCCATAATCAGTCACCAAACTCAGACACTCTTGCATAGGACAGCAAGAATTTGCTGAAGGGACCCTGATATAGCTGTCTTGTATGAGGCTATGCCAGTGCCTGGCAAATACAGAAGTGGATGCTCACAGTTATCTATAGGATGGAACACAGGGCCCCCAATGGAGAAGTTAGAGAAAGTACCCAAGGAGCTGAAGGGGTCTGCAACTCTATAAGAGGAACAACAATATGAACTAACCAGAACCCCCAGAGCTCATGTCTCTAGCTGCATATGTAGCAGAAGATGACCTAGTCGGCCATCATTGGGAAGAGAGGCCTCTTGGTATTACAAACTTTATATGCCCCAATACAGGGGAACACCATGGCCAAGAAGTGGGAGTGGGTGGATAGGGGAATAGGGCAGGGGGAGGGTAGGGTAGAGGAAACTTTTGGGATAGCATTTGAAATGTAAATTAAGAAAATATCTAAAAAAAAAAAAAAAGAAAGAAAGAAAAAAAAAAGAAAAGAGAACAGAAGGGAATTCTATGCAGTGATGGTTGGGATGGAGCTGATGGCACAAGTAGATCCAAAGAGCTCTCCTCAGGAAAATATTAGGTGTGAGTACCTAATGTTGAGAGTGCCGTCTGCCTGTAGGCATGAACAGTTGCCGGGATAGCTAAGGGCCATCATCTGGAACTGTATGGCAGCATGGGATTTGCACCTTAGTCTACAAGAGTTCGGGTACAGCAAGAAATCCACTGTCACTAATAAAAGGACTTTAAACTGCTTCAACTGCTCCCCAGAGCATCCTTGTGGATGCTCACTAGAGAGTCCTCTTAGGCCCTTGTGCTTGTTCTTTTCTCTGCCTGTAGCATCCGTTTCCGAGTCCTTTTACATAGATGGGTTTTTCCCCCTCGACACTAGGTTTTCAGTTCTAATATTTTCATGGACATAGCTCTTTGGCTCTTCTACTCTGTGTCGTCAGCTCCCCCCCTCCCCCCCCCAACTACCACTGGGTAAGATCTCCTTCTAGTCTCTCTTCTTTAAAGCAGTTACAATCAGCACAGACATCACTATTTGTCTCTCTGCTCCTGGAAGGAGTCTCACTTTGTGTCCTGCTGTCTTCTCTGCAGGCAGAACGGTTGCCAGTCACACAGTAGATGTTCAACCAATATTTGATGAATGACTACATAAAAATTAAATGTAAAGAGAACGGGCATTAAGAGAGTTAGAGCTTTTCAAGTGAGCGGTTCCTAAAGAACCTTTAAAAAACATGTCATTTGCTTTTGACATTGGCGAGAAGCAAGTCCAAGAGCAGAGCGTGCATCTAATCAGTGTTCTCCAGCTTTATGTCACCCACTGAGAACCCCTGGAGACTGGCTCTTGATCATGAAAGATGAACATGCCTCTGGCCAGTGCTTAGCTCTAACAGTGAACATTCAGGATGCACGTATGACTTTTTTTTTTTTTTTTTCTGCCTCTGGGAAGTTTGAGGGCTCTTATTATTCTTGAGAAAAGCTATCTTAGAGGAACATGAATTATCTATTAAAGAGACTTTGGAATTTTAACCTAAAAATCATGAGGAGAATTTCTGTGGAATTGACAAGATACTCCCGAATAATCACCCTAAATCATTTTTTCTTTCAGATGGAAACAAACTGGAAAATGTAGTAATTTTCATATGTAGAGGCAAAAAGGTACTTAGCACAGCTTGAAGATTCAAATTAATCTGGATAAAGCTGCTCCACTTGGCTTTAATTTGAACTTGAGCTCCGAGATACAGTCTTAGAATGTAGCCTTACGATACTGCTGCCTGCAGCAGGGCCCGTGGGTGGTAAGGGAACCTTCCTTTAAGGTTTTCCTGACTGCTTCATACCTGCCATCGTATTTTGTAGAGTGGTCTCCGTCCAGAAAGCTCATGCTTATTAAAGACCAGTGGAAGTCATATCTGGAAGTCATTTATTCAAGTCTTGGCCAGGGATGAAAAGATGCCATTCTATGTAAATTCATTCTTTTACATATGATAACTTCTTTTGAGGTAGGGTCTCCCTGTGCAGTCTAGGCTGGCCTCAACTTGTATTCCTACCTCCGTCTTCTGAGTAGCTAGTCAGAAACTGGTATTAAACATATGTGCCCAACCCCTACTGAATGAAAATGTTCAGTAGACTGTTGAGTTATTTCAGTCCATGTAGATTCCAGGGAACAGAGAGAGCAGCTTTGGTTAGTTATTATAATGTGAGGGGAGCCTGCTATCANTTTTTTTTTTTTTTTGAAACACATGGTCTTTTAGTGTACTGGAACTTGCTAAACAGGCCTGGTAGGCTGACCAGTCAATCTCAGGAATCCATGTGTCTTCCTTCCCAATTCTTGGTTGCAAGTGTGCCAGGAACTCTGCTCCCCCGTCCCGTGGCTTTAGTTGAAGCTCTTCCCTTTTCTAAAAAACTTTACACTTTTTATTTATACAACCCCTGCCCCCTCTCTCTTTCTTTCCAACCTCTCCCACGCCTCCCTGACTCCCTCACAGATTTATAGCCTCTTCTTTCAGCATTAGTGCTATATCTCATCCCCACATATGCGTACATTTAAGGGTGCCTGACCACTTGGGGTTGGATAACCTATCAGAAGGTTTGTCCATGGAGAAGACTAGTCCTTCCTCTTTCAGCATCAGTCACTTGTAGCTTTTAATCTAGAGACGGGACTTGTGAGAGTCCCCCCCATGTGTGATAACAAATCATTGGTCTTGTTACTGTGCACGTCTTGTCTAGGCAAACGTGGTTGAGATGTCATGGGTTTGGCTTCCCTTTGTCTTTCAATCTTTCCTTCTCCTCCTCTTCCATGATATTTCCTCAGCCTTAAGTGCGGGAACTGCATTGTAGATGTGTCCACTGGGGTTGGGTGGCCCACAATCAGCTCTTGTCTGTATTTGACGGGTTGTGGATTTCTGTAATGGCTTCCTGGATGAGAGCTGAGAGCTACAGTAGTTCGTAGGTATCAGGATAATAATGAGGATTCAACATGTGGTTAGGATTTAGGAAAGTTCAGTGGTAGCATCTCTTCTAGGGTCCGTGCCTTCAACTTAGGCAGCTAGGTGGGGCTTTTTATGTTTTACTGTTTAAAAGTAGACTCTGGGGCTAGAGCTCAGGTCCTTATGCTTGCAAGGCAAATATTTATTAAGTCACCTCCCCAGCTCAGGTTGACTCAATCAAGAGAAAAAGCCAACTAAAGAGCTGTCAGTGCAATGTTTGGGTTAACCAGAGGCCCATGCCATGAGAGGGAGTCCATGCCCTATACTGATTGGATGTCCAGGAAGTGGAGAATAGAAAGAGCCTAGGCTAGAGCCAATTCAATTGGTCAAAATACATAAATAAGCAAGCAAAGAAATAGATACATAAAAGCATTGAAATGACTCCTAATGATATTCTGCCGTATCCGTAGATCAGTGCTGTACCTAGTCATCATCAGAGAGGATTCCCCTGGCAGCGGATGGGAGCAGGATGCAGAGAGCAACTGTCGTCATATATTATGAGGAGAGATTCTAAATTGGAGGTCTCCACTGGGCCCCTCCCTTCAGAGTTTAGGGTATCTCACAAAAGAGGGAGAGAAAAGATTATAGGAGTTCACGGGATAGCGGACACCAGAATATGGCCCACTGAATCACCTAAGCAGGGCTCATACGGGCTTATAGAGACAGAAGACATAAGCATGGGGCTTGCATGGGTGACTAATGCACCAGGTCCTCTGCATATATGATATTGTTATTAGCTTGCTGTTTTTGAGAGACTCCCAATGGTGGGAAAAAGGTGTATCTCTGACTCTTCAGCCGGCTTTTGGGATTATTTTCCTCCTATTGGGCTGTTTTGTCCAGCCTCAATATGAAGGCTTCACTTTGTCTTATTGTATCTTATTTTGTCTTGTTTGGGTGTCTTCTCTTGGAGGCCTGCTCTGTTTTTCAAACAGTTGGGATGTGTGAAAGGGCCAGTCTCATTGTTCCAAAGCTACAGAATCTCCATAACACAGGGCAACAACAGCAGGATAACCACAAGTCCAGATGAGGATTCAATATTGGTGATATTGCAGAAGCCAAAGATATTGAACCAGACCAATGACTCATTGCAGTGAACATTTGCTAGTGAAGACGTGGACATAGGGATATATTGTAGGACACACTGTGACATACTACAGCTTCTACAACGAGATTTTTTTTTTTTTTTTTGAGACAGGGTTTCTCTGTATAGCCCTGGCTGTCCTGGAACTCACTTTGTAGACCAGGCTGGCCTCGAACTCAGAAATCCACCTGCCTCTGCCTCCCAAGTGCTGGGATTAAAAGCGTGTGCCACCATGCCCTGCTCGAGATGTTTTCTACACTTTGTTTTTTGGTGTGTGTGTGTGTGTGTGTGTGTGTGTGTGTGTGTGTGTGTTATTTTGTGGGGAGGTTGCCAAGGCAAAGGGAAGGAAGGAATCAGGGGATGAGGAGATGAGTAGGACTGTGTTGTATGATGAGAAAATCACAAAGAAGCAATTAAAAAATAGATAATGAAAAAAAGAAGAAAACAAAGCAGAAAGATTTCCAGAGGAACTCAAGGGACAATAAGGGTCTTTGTAGGTACTGTTCTCTAATTACATGAAAAGTGGTTTTCCATGACATTGGGTCAGCAGGCCGACTTCCCTATCCATTGACTTTAAGTGTGCTTGCAGTCCCGGGCAGTGATTCTCTCCTGTGAAGCAGGTATCAAATCTGATAAAAAAGCAGTTGCTTATCCCCAAACAGTCTTGTCCACTAGTGCACGTGAAAGCTAGCCAACAGGGTGAGTTTCCTGGTCAGTTAAAACTTAATTTCTGTGTCCTGAAACCAAAGTGTGTTGTATGTCATGTCTTGATTACAAGCAGGGGTAATGTCAATAACCTGTCTTGTTTTGCGTACCTCTTGGACTTCACTTCTTAGTAGCTGGTAGGTAAGTAACCCACACCTAGCACGGAGATTTTTATTTCATGACTCATGTCTTGTGGGGGCAGCGTTGCTCACCCATGTGCAGTACTTCTCTGCAAACTCTTTTGCAACTGGCTATACTTTAATTAATTTACAATCTAATAGGGTTTTATAAGGTCTCTTCATACACTATTCATTTTGTTTAGCTACCCCCTCCCCCCTCAGTTCTATCTCTGCTTAACTTTTGTTTAAGACTCCATATTGGGTCATACAACTGAATGTAGTTACTTGGTAACTTGGTAACAAGAAAAGATTTTCAATTGTACACTAACCAAAGATTAAGTGTATTATGAATTCAATGTGTGATGATTTTAAACTGTTTCTGGATTTCTTTCCTATATTGCACTCATGACATCATTGCTGTTGTGAATAACATATCTGCTTAGTGCATACAATGTTGATGAATACTGCCAGACATACCTCAGCTCAGACTATTACATGTTGTGAACTACACTGTTTCTACTGGACACACAATATTCTTTCTGGAAACATAATACCTTGATTCTGGGAAACTAAAGCTAATATTTTCTACAATTAGCCTTTAACATTTGAAAACTAAGATGTCTGGTTTTTGAAAAATTAATCTTAAGAGTTGCTGCCTTGAGTCTCATAGAAAATCATTAAATAAAATTTGGCTTGGGATCAGAACAGAATTCTCAATAACAGAAATGGCCTTAACTATGTTCTGTCATTTTGGACTAATGTGAAGTAGCAGTCTTGGCACTGATAATTTTAAAATCAAAATATTGATCAACTCAGAGAAATATTGAGGATGTTAAAATCCTGTAATATTAAATAGCCAAGATTTAGTTCATTATGCAAAAAATAAGATCATACATCTTATTAGCATGCAAGTTTGCTTGCATAAGACCATTTTCATGTACGGCTATAATGTACTTTTAACATATTCCCTTCCCTCCCTTCATAATTCACTACCTTACCCTGTCTCCTCTGCCATTGGTCTCTTTCCCCTCCTTTCCTCTTTCCTTTTCTCTCCTCTCACATTACTTTCGTTCCCCCCTCCCTCGGACATTTTTGTTTCTATTTTTATATCATCTCATTGTAAGTCAAATGGGAAATGTGAGACATAGACTTACGGATTGGAGCACTTGGTCCCCAGGTACTGTTTGTGAAGGTCTTAGAGCCTTTAGGACAGTGCTTCTCAACCTTCCTAATGCTGTGACCCTAATACAGTTCTCCATAAAATTATTTTTGTTGCTACTTCACTACTCTAATTTTGCTACTGTTATGAATTACAATGTAAATATCTGATATGCACAATATCTGGTTTATGACCCCTAAAGATGTCACAGTGAGAATGAATCCTTTAAGAGTTAGAGCTCTGCTGGGGAAAGTAGTTTGCTAGGTGTGGGCCTTGAGGCTTTGTAGTGTAGCTTCACTTTCTCTTCACCCTTTACTTCTTGAGTATAGATACAATGTGACCAGCCAGTTTCCTTCTCTGCCTGCTGGAGTATAGATACAATGTGACCAGCCAGCTTCCTTCTCTGCTGCTGGAGTATAGATACAATGTGACCAGCCAGCTTCCTCCTCTGTCTGCTGGAGTATAGATACAATGGGACCAGCCAGTTTCCTTCTCTGCCTGCTGGAGTATAGATACAATGTGACCAGCTAGTTTCCTTCTCTGCCTGCTGGAGTATAGATACAATAGATACAATGTGACCAGCCAGCTTCCTTCTCTACCTGCTGGAGATAGATACAATGTGACCAGCCAGTTTCCTTCTCTGCCTGCTGGAGTATAGATACAATAGATACAATGTGACTAGCCAGTTTCCTTCTCTGCCTGCTGCCTGGTATTCCTTGTGCGATCAACTGTGTCCAAGAACCTTGAATCAAAATAAGTCCTTCCTTCCTTAAGTCTCCTTTGTCAGGTGTTCGTTTATTTGTTTTCCACAATAGTAGAAAGTAATTAAAACACATCTATACACATATCATATTTTATTTTATTTTTTATTAGATATTTTCTTCATTTACATTTCAAATGTTATCCCAAAAGTCCCCTATACCCCCCCCGCCCCCCCGCCCTGCTCCCCTATCCACTCACTCCTACTTCTTAGCCTTGGTGTTCCCCTGTACTGGGGCATATAAAGTTTGTTAGACCAAGATTTTATTTTATTTAAAGATTTATTTATTATTATATCTAAGTACACTGTAGCTGTCTTCAGATGCACCAGAAGAGGGTGTCAGATCTCATTATGGATGGTTGTGAGCCACCATGTGGTTGCTGGGATTTGAAGTCAGGACCTTCGGAAGACCAGTCGGTGCTCTTAACCACTGAGCCATCTCTCCAGCCCCATATCATATTTTATAACTGTGAGAAAATGAGACAAATTAAAGAAATGAGATTGACCTAATTTGCCTAATACTATCTGTAATTTGTATAGCTATTTTACCTATATATTTGGGATCATGTAAAAATTTTTAATTAAAATAAGGTCATAAATAAAGTTTAAAATCATTGCTCTGTTTTACTCTTTTCAGAGACCTAGACCTCTATTTGAAGGAAGGATGAGGTTGGTATTCTTTTTCACAAATATACCCTCAGCCAGTTTTCTTATTGTAAAGTGTATATTTTCTCAAAGCATGAACTTGGGGCTATTTGCTCTTTTTATCTAGGAATCTAAATTGTTTATCTCATAATAAGGTATGCCCCAAATCTTCATTACATTTTATTTTATCCATCTTTAAAATTTTATTTTTATCTAGGAATCTAAATTGTTTATCTTATAATAAGGTATGCCCCAAATCTTCATTACATTTTATTTTAACTTATCAATCTTTAAAAATTCATTTATTCTTATTTTATATCTATGAGTATTTTGCTTGCATATGTCTGTGCATCATATACCTGCAGGAATCACAGAGGCCAGGAAAGGGTATCAGTCTCCTAGAATTGGAGTTACAGATGGTTGTGAGCCATAGTGTGGTTGTTGGGAAGCAAACCTGGGTCCTCTGGAAGAGCTCCTATTGTTCTTAATCACTGAGCCATCTCTCCAGTCCCTTTATTATTTTTAAAAATAGATGGTAGCAGTAATTTTAAAAAATAACATAGCCTGGGCATGTAGTTCAATGTATAATGTATATTACCATATGTGAGACCAGCGGAACTTCATTTTCTCTGATGATATTAGCATGAGGTTTTAAGTGCATCATACATTTTCAGCAAGAATCAGAAATCTTCCTAAATTCAATTTGGCATGGAACACCTCTTGTTCTTGATATGATAGTTTACTGTGTAATAAAGCATTCATCTTTTCCCTGCATTCTGGAGTCTTCTTGACAGATCTATTTTTCTCTAGATTGATATTACATCATACTGTGCACATATCCCAGAAAGTATGGATTTTTGGACCTACCATGTTGTATTTTATGACTTCTTTTCTCTTTATGTCTTTCATTTGGACTGTTCTCAGAGCCTGGGTGCCCCTTCTCAACTATTTCTGATGATCAAAATTATAATTCATCCTCATTGTTCACTTCCAATGTTACCTTGTTTATTCAATCTCTATTTTGCTATGCATTTATTCATTTACTAATTCATGTTATTTATATATATGTATATGTAATGTATATGTGTGTGTGTATTATACAGTTTGACAGATAATATGTTAGATTAAGAGTATACAAAAGTAAGCAAAACAGACATTGTCCTTGCCAACATAGTTCTGTTAATTCAGGGTAGAAGTGTGAGTTAGATGTTAGATACACAACCACATAATAGATACAAGTTGTAAGTTATGTTGAAGGTTTATGAAGGGAATTGATGGTGTCTGAGAAAATAAGGAATTCTTTCCTGCCTAAGGGACAGTTCCGATAAAATATGAAGACAGGTCAGAGCTGGGACATTTTTAGCAAAGAAAATCACAATGGGAAAATCAGGAAGTGTAGATAGAATGGGATCATTTAAGAACATTAAGGACCTGAGCAAGGAGAGAATAGGATGGGGTAATGTTAGGATGGAGAGCCACGACAGAGCAAGTCAGACATAATCACCTAATATAAGGAATTCAGGACATTAGAAAACTAATGAAATCCCTGGAGTGCTTGGTGTAGGAGAATCTGTAAGTAGATTTGTGTTTTTACAAGTTTATTCCACCTCCAGCGTACAGGAAACCTGAAAGGTGGCCAGAATAATAACAGGGGTATGTCTAAAAAGTATTTGCAATCCACACTTATAGAGCATGATGATGGGTTGAACTTCCGGGTAGCAAAGGTGACAGGCAGAATGACTGAGAAAATCTTGGAGGTAAGATGGACAGTGTTGACGGGCAGTGGTGGCGCATGCCTGTAATCCCAGCACTCGGGAGGCAGAGGCAGGTGGATTTCTGAGTTTGAGGCCAGCCTGGTCTACAGAGTGACTTCCTGGACAGCCAGGGCTACACAGAGAAACCCTGTCTCAAAAGAAGAACCAAAATAAATAAATACATAAATAAAATAAAAATTAAAAAAAAGAAGATGGACATTGCTTGGGGAGTTGGGAAGGCCACTGTACATTGGCTTGTTCAGCCTCGGTAGATCTTGGTGGTATTCCCTAGCAATTCGCAAGGTAAAGTGTGTTGTTGTGCGCCTGTGCAACTCTGATTCTTCTCAGAGTGGTGAGAAGGGAGTATGCCTCAGTCATCTCTATTTGCAATTTCTCCTCTTCAACAACCTGGCCCAGTAGAAGAGAGACAGTGCTTAATTCAGATTTGGTAGATCAGATTGTGATTGCAAGTTACGCTTTTTCTTTTTTCTTTTTTTTTTTTTTTACAATGTGGTTTAGAATTGTTAAAAATTTCCTTCTTTGCATCTAACTTGTTATTTTTAAAGTTGTATGAGGACATGGAAGATACGGAAAATGAAAAAAGATTTGGGAGAACGAAGAATCTATGGAGGAATCTGACTGTTATTAGGATCATGTGTCATTTCTTCCCCTTACTTGAAAGCTCACCTGTTTCTATTACTTCCTACAAGGAGAACTATGTGAGTTAACATAGAACCCAATGAGTGCCAAGAGTCATTGGTGTTGCTGCATGCTTCATATAGATGGCTGTGGTCTGTGTCCAGCTCTCCCCTGTGGGGTAGCCTATCCCCATGCTTCTCATATGTGTTATATGTTGGCGAGACAATTTTCTTATTGAGCACATTGGTCAGTATTTATCTTCATGGAAAATTTATCTCAGAGTGTAAGAAATTGCTTAATAAATGTCAAGGTTACCTGCTATCTAACACATAGATTCATTAAAAAAGGCTTCTCTTAACTGCATTAGAACAAATGCCATAGGACATTTTGGAAGGTGAAAAAAGAGCTCATCTTTAACTGTCATAGACTGCAAGTAATCCAACACCCTAGGACCTAAAACTGGATTCTACCACCCAGCTTGTGTGAAGATTACAAAATGCCTACTGGTACTTTCTTATATGTTTCTAGGGACTTTTATTTCTTAATTTTGTGTGTGTGTGTGAAAATTGAGTAATTGGAATGTATCACCAGCAAAGGACAATCATTTGCTGATCTTTCTCTCTG
This sequence comes from Mus minutoides, assembly GCA_902729485.2. NCBI lineage: Eukaryota > Metazoa > Chordata > Mammalia > Rodentia > Muridae > Mus > Mus minutoides. The sequence continues at coordinate 26,535 of CACVCL010021221.1, forward strand.
ACTTCTTGTGACTCTACTGGAATGCAGAGTGATATTCTCCTCTGACCTGTTTGTGTGATCTACTTACCTGAACTTCAGTGATAGCTCTGCAGTGACTATGAGTTGTAGCTAATGAAACTCTAGGAACAGCTGTAGAGGGTGCAAAGGCCAAACAATTTGGGATCAAATTTGTCAAGTAGCATTTCACAAAATGACTTACTTTTTTTTCTTCTTCATTCTCTATCATACTTACAATTCTAAATGTCAGATGCTGTGCTGATATTCCTTCTCTGTATGATGGAATTAGGCTCTCTCCTTTGGGCACAGATGCTCCCATTCCTTCTTTCTAAAAAACAACTTACGACAGGATACTGTAAATTTCCCACTTCTTGGAGAGAAAGGATTTTACTATTACTCATCTTTCAATATACTGTTCCTATTAGAGTTCTCGGTTCCATCACAAGAGCTTAACACATTTGTTGAGTGAATAATGCACACTTCATTAAGAGCATATGATTTTATGTAAGGTGAAACATTTTAAAGTTTGAAGATATATTAATTATTTTATGTAACAAATATATTTTGAAATTTTATAGGATTAATCAAACAATGTATTTTCAGTCACAGTACAACTATGTGTGGGTAATGATTAGTGGGTTAGGAGCTATTAATGCCCTACACTTTCTTATAACTCTGCATGCTTCTAGGCATAAGTTGGAAGCCTATATCTGTGATATAGAAACTCCCGGGCATGCTCTTGTGTTACAGCAGTGCCTGCTGCCTTTAGCAAGACATATCCCTCTCATTAATCTACCTATTTAATATTAATTTGAGAGTCTACTATGTGCAAGAAAATGTTTTAAGCACTTTGGATGTAACAGTAAGCAGATTACTTTCCCTGGGGAATTTACATTTTACTAGTAGCAAGTAACAAACAATAAGCAAACGAAATGACATTGTTTAGTGTTTTGGGATGTGATATGTGCTATGGAAAAATACAGGGCCTATCAAGGCAAACACAATCATGCATATCTAGCAGGGCTTGTTGAATTCTTATACTAATTATATTATATTTATTATTATAAACATAATAATACTTATATAATTATAGCAACACATTATATTAATATATTAATATTACACATTAATAATATGATACATATAGTAGTAATTATAACCTATTCTATTCTATTCTATTCTATTCTATTCTATTCTATTCTATTCTATTCTATTCTATTCAATTCATGAGGGCTTCTTTGAAACCAGGTGGTAGTGGGTAGTATGAAGTGTTTCCTAAACATAACCAGTTTGCAGATGTGTATATACTGCACACAGAAAGATCTCACCATCTAGTCTTTATCATTACTCTCTCTAGAGCATTATATCCACTAGACCAATTTAACTGATGTAGACACCAGATTCCAAACGATTTCATTTCCTTTTCTTGAAAATTGTATTCCTTTAAAAAATTCATATCTGTATATATTATGCATTGAACAAGTTCCTCTCTGCTGCCATTTCTTTCTTGCTACTCTCTTAGTTCCTTGGTTTAACACATAGAACCTTTTTTCTTTATTTGCATTTCTGTTGACAGAAACTAGGGTATAACACATGCTGGGCAAGCTTTCTACCACCAAGCTACCCCCTGCGGCTCCATGGAAACAGTTAGTATTTCTCTTCTTAATCTAATCATTAGAATGCTTTGGGGGGACATGGGGGGGGCGACTGGGAGGGAGGCAGTGAGCAGGATGTAAAGTGAGTAAGTTAAAAAGATTAAATTAAATTAAATTAAAGAATAATTAGAATGCTTCCTCTCTGTCAACTAATGAGCATAGGTTCAGCAGCACATCTCTAGACTTTGCATCCTTTTGATGCTAGTGCTGAGGGCTGGAGAGGTCTCATGGAGAGACACAAAGAGGGGATTCATACTTAGTGTTTCTAGGTTCCTCTTACAGTCAGAGGAAGAATTCAGGGATGCAATAAAGGACTTCTCAAGAGTCACATCAGCCCACTATGTAAAGACTTTAAAGGAGGAGATGGTTATTCATGGGCTAGGGCAAGGAGCGAGGTCAAGAATTCCTAGAATGTGAAGCTGATGAAACTTCTACATTATCTGAATTTTAGTCTGGACTCCTTACATCATGCATTTGATGTAGAAAAAATTTCAAGGAAAGAGTACTCAGTCTTGCCAAATGTGGTTATGTGTGTGTGTGTGTGTGTGTGTGTGTGTGTGTGTGTGTGTGTAAGATGTGACCTGAGGGTGCTGGAGTTACTGTCACTGAGCCCAGACCATGCTGCTGCTGGCCTACCAGTCTCCCCTTTAGCTCCTCCAATGGGGACCCTGTGTTCCATCCTATAGATGACTGTGAGCATCTACTTCTGTGTTTGCCAGGCACTGGCATAGCCTCAGAAGAGACAGCTATATCAGGGTCCTTTCAGCAAAATCTTGCTGGTGTCTGCAATAGATTATGAATCTTCTAAAGGAAAAACAGATTATACAGAACAAGCTTATGGTTACTGGGGTTGGTGCTGTTGGCACAGATTGTGCCATCAGTATCTTTTTTAAAAATTAGATATTTTCTTCATTTACATTTTAAATGCTATCCCAAAAGTCCCCTAAACCCTCCCCTTGCCCTGCTCCCCAGCCCACCCACTCCCACTGCCTGGTGCCATTTTATTTTATTTTATTTTATTTTATTTTATTTTATTTTATTTTATTTTATTTTTTTTTGTTTTGTTTTGTTTTGTTTTGTTTTGTTTTGTTTTACATCCCAACTGCAGTTTCCCCTCTTTCCTATCCTCCCATCTTCCCTTCCACATCCACTCCTCCTCTGTTTCTCTTCAGCAAACAGCCTGCCTTGATGGATATCAACCAGCCATGGCACACCAAGGTGCAGTAAATTTAGGCACTTCCTCTTGTTTTAAGGCTAGGCAAGGCAATCCTGGGGGGAAAGGGTCTCAAAGGCAGGTAACAGAGTCAGAGAAAGCTCCTGCTGCTGCTGTTAGGAGTATCACAAGAAGATCAGACTATACAACTGTAACATATGTGTGCAGGTCCTAGGACAGTCCCATGCAGGCTCCCTGGTTGGTAAGTCCCTATGGGCAGTGGTAAAACAGTTTTTAAAGATTTATTTGTTTATGTTCCTATCTATCTATCTATCTATCTATCTATCTATCTATCTATCTATCTATCATCTATCTATCATCTATCTATCTATCATCTATCTATCTACCTATCCAGCATAGATGGTTGTAAGCCTCCATATGGGTGCTGGGAATCAAACTCAGACCCTCTGTAAGAACAAGTGCTCCTAACTGTTGAGCAGTCTCTCAAGCCTTCCTATGTGTTCACTGTTGGTTTGTTACTTTCTCCAGATACCACCTTCAATAGTCAGTGTCTTTTCAGATACTACTCCAGGCACATGGCACATACTTCTCTTATTACTGAACCTACCACATTCTATCCTATCCTATCCTATCCTATCCTATCCTATCCTATCCTATCCTATCCTATTCTATTCTATTCTATTCTATTCTATTCTATTCTATTTATATCACTTTTCTTTCTTCTCTCTCTCTCTCTCTCTCTCTCTCTCTCTCTCTCTCTCTGAATCAAACCCACTATTAGGACAGCTATCTTGTTTGTGCTATGTTCACAGCACCTGAACTGTCTGGCATCTAAGCAGAGTGGAGATAAGGCATGCCCGGCACACAGAGAGATTTGCTATGCTTGTATGTTGAAAAAAAAATCAATGCATGAAATTGTGTGTAGAGAGAATGTTTACATCTAAATTAAGTACCTTTTAGATGTTTCTAGCAAGATCCTAGGAAATTCATTTCTAACTCAATGAGAGGCAAGGACTCAGATGGAAAGAAAACTTCAGAGATGCTCACACAGATAACCATTGTTTTCCTGACACTACTTCAGAATATCTGAATTAAATGAGGACTGAAAACAAAGTTGGGTTACATTCAAGTGACTAAAGTGATATAAAATTATTGGTTGATAATGTTCCCTACACAAATATAACAGATAATCATTTTTGTGATATTCAGGGAATACTTTTATCAATTTTGAGAGGGCTTTTATTAGCAGTAATTTTGGCTCATGTATGTCGGAATCAATGAAAAGTGTGATATTAATTGTCTTACAGGCATCGACCTTGTTTTGGGCATTCATGCTGTGTTTGTGGAATATAGCTTTAAAAGTCCCACAACCTCCCTGTTCTTGGGTGGAGAAGGCTCTGGTCCGTACGCTACATTCCACTGATTGTTAGTTTTTCTCCTGGACCCAGCACTGCCATTCTGTTTCTAGTTCCAGGTCCTTGCTCAGGTTCTTTGAAGAAGACTGTATATTGGAGTATCTTGAGCAAGTTCTCCAAGCAGGGTTCCTTGTATTCCACTCTGCACTGCCTGATGCTGGCACCTCTAAGGCCAGCTGTTGAGCTGCTGTAGAGCCTGTGCATGCTGCCTCTGTTTTCAATGCAGGGTAATTAACCTGGCATTCTCTGTCTATTCTTATAACTGTACCAATATAGGAGCTTTTATCTTATCCCTTGAGGAAATATGGTGCCATGTGGAATCTTGTCCACCATAGAGGAATGTGTTTTCCCTATCTAAGGTTAAGAAGGATCTGACTTTCTGAGCATAGAGTTTGAGCTTTCTTTTAGCTTCATCTACAGCAACAGAAATAAATTACAAAATATTTTTTTAGCTAGTCGCTTCCTCTGTCATGATCCCAATAAGTCAGAGTAAGCAATCTATTTTACTGAATAGACTGGTTTGTAACCCTGTACCGGAAACTCTTTTCACATATAGATAACATTTTAAATTAGGCCTTTGCATGGATCACTGGGCCTGTGGTCTTTGAATTTGTGTTTCTGGAAAGTAAAAATAGACACTTAGCTTTGCTGTTTTTTAACATTCTTAATTCGCTTTTTCTTTGAAACTGACCTATTTTCATATATCTGACTAGAGATTATGTAGCAAATGTATGATCCAGCTACTCATAGTTTGTGGCCTTTACCATGTAATGGAAAATATTTATTCCAGTTGGCTAAAACATGTGCTCTAAACCTGGTCTGGTGAAGAGCACTGTGTTCACAACCAGAAATTGATAAAATACATTCACCTATTCTGTCTCTTCTTGGTGCTCATTCTCAAAAATCTCACACTCATCTGGACACCTGATGAATAGGTCTGAATTCCACAAAAGTTCTTTGTTTTTATTATTTTGGGCTTTAGACTGTGTGACCAGAACACATTCAGTCTCTCAGGAGACAAGCCTACTGAGGAGTTGAATACAATTAGGATCAGTTCATTGACTGCAAAGGTTTCTGCTGCATACTACTGAACATGCAAACCTGTGTGTTCAGAGTCATAGCATGTTTGCCTGCACTTGGACAATCACCTTGCCTTTGGTATACATAACCAAAGCTGGGGAAACAGACCATAATAATTAGAATTAATATACACACTCGTTAAAGAGAACTAGTGTGCTATGCTTGCATTGTCTGTTTTTATATTTTTAATTAAAAATTTAAGCATATGAAAAGATGAGTTTCTTTATGGTATCTTCATACATGTTTCATTGTACTTTATTCACATGCACCTCCTTTATGCATTGTCTTAAGGCATATATTTGTAGTCTTGCATGATTTTCTTTAATTTTATAGATTGTGCTCTTCTTCTAATAGAATTGCCCGGATACATCTGAAAAGAAGCCATAGTTTCATGGCAAATCAATGGAAATTAGAGATGGGGATATCACTGTCTTGTCTACAACAGGCTAAGTGGCCTTGGGCAAGCCATTACATAGATGGTGAGAGGCTGGGTTAAATAATTTGTTCCTCATAGTGTTTAAAAATCCCCCGTGGAGTGGCAAAAACTACCGATGCCAAGACACTATCCCAAATCGATGAAATTGAATGCTGTCCCATAGAGTCTGAGGCTGGCTTTATGTAGCAGCTTCTCCATGTGATTTGTGGCAGGATTGAGAACCATTGGACTGAATGATCTGTAAACATTTGCCCAGTTCTTGCCATGCATAAATTATTTCACTCTAGTCTCCTTGGAAGGAACTTTCTAGTCTATTGCAGCAATTTTACTCAAATTATTGGTGGAATTTTCCTTGCCCAAGTAAACATTTAAATGTTATTTAGTAATTCAAAGAAACAATCATTTAATTTTTCACTTTTCCAACTGCGAGCAATACATGTCTAGAGAGTCAAGCTGTTTTGGGGGGTGTGTGTTAGTTGATATGCCAGTCAATAGACAAGTAAATGACACTATTGAGTGTCTAAGAGTTACTTGACCATTGTGTCTGTGACCCAGTGGCCTGACTGACTCCTTCAAGTGGTTGTTCTGTCTCCTCCGACCCCCAGAGCTATCAGAAATCTATTGATTCAAAGACATCCTTTAGCTTGACATATAGAAAACCTTTGAGTACAACTCCAAACTTGAAGGATGCTGGGTGGTGCTAATGAGGAGCTGGCTTGCAAAACATTGATTTCATTGATCTACTCTAAATCTTTATAGAATGTAAAATAGAACTTACACAGCATTTAGTTAATTGGCATATGGATGGTATTGTACAAGCTGTGCATCCTGGGCAAATTAATTATCTTTCCTAAGCCAAAATTTTGATGTGCAACATGGACCTAATAATAGTCCTTTATAATTGGATTATACTGCCACTTGGTTGAGAAGACTCATGTAAAAAAGTTAGCTTATTGCCTTGTACATGGTAATCATTAAAAAAAAAAATGTTACCTGGGGCCTGCAACTCTGCTTGGGGGCAGGTCTGGTGCACCAGATCCCCTACCATACCCCCCAAACAGCTTGATTCCCAGGAGGTCCATCATAGGCAGGCTCACAGTTGAGCCCCACACTCCATCCCAATACCTGGCCTAACTGGGATCCCCATGAGGCCCAGCAGATGCAGGACTTAGCTGTCTTACTGGAAATACATGTGGTGTCTTCCAGTCCACAAGTGTACCTGGGCAGCTCCAGCCCCCTACCCCCGCCCATACCCAGAGAATGCTAGACTCCCAGGAGGTCCTTGACAACAACCTGTGAGATCAGGTACTCTAAACCCTTCCCACACCTAGAGTCAGCCTGACTTGAGGATGTCCATTATAACCAGGCTCACAGAAGGGACAGGCTCCAGTTAGAGGAAGCAAGACAGGTTAACAACAGAGATAACCAGATGGATAAAGGCAAATGCAAGAACATAAGCAATGGGAACCAATGCCACTTAGTACCATCAGAAACCAACGCTTCCACCACAGCAAGCCCTGGATACCCTAACACACCCGAAAAGCAAGATTCTGAGCTAAAATCTCATCTCATGAAGATGATAGAGGACCTTAAGGGGGGACACAAATAACTTCATTAAAGAAATTCAGGAGAGCACAGGTAAACAGATAGAAGCCCTTGAAGAAGAAACACATAAATCCATTAAAGACATACAAGGAAATACAATCAAACAGTCAAGGAATTGAACAAAACCATCCAGGATCTAAAAATGAAAATAGAAGCCGAAGCCAAATATATACAGGAGAAACAGCCTTTTCTGGCGTTCCAGGAGAGATTGATTGGGAGTATCTAGATGACAGAGAGCCTAGTCTACTGGTCAGTATGTGCTACACTTGATTATTCTGGCTTTTTTCTCTGTATGCTTTCATTGAACTGCCAACTACCATTATTGTACTGTCAGACATACAGTGGTGTCTAACGTTATTTATCAGAGGCATGGACAACTTACATGTGGTCACAATTGGAATTCAATAACTGGATTTGAAATTCTTAGTAAAATTGTTTCAGATTTCCAAGTGGACAGGATGGAAGGCCCCTGCCTATTCTCCCAGTACTCAGCAGGTGAAGGCAGGAGGATTGTGAATTTGAAGGCAGCCTATGATACCTAGAGAGACCCTGACCTCTCCCTTCCCAAATAAGGGAAGCTCAGGGAGGAAACTTGTGCTTGTTGCCTTAGCATCACCAAGGCTCTTGCTTGACAAGGTCAAGAACAACCAAGCCCGAGTGAGACTCTCAGTGTGGTGTCCTCAGTGCTAGAGGAGGTGACACTGATGTTAGTGTTATGGCTAAGTTCTGAGCAGGGTCTTGCTATCCCCATTCACATGGAATCTGGTGGCTAGAGGGGATGACGAGGACTTTGGCTTGCTTGCATCATGGGTCCTTACTCTCATTCTTCTTACAGAACTGGATGGGACAGCACAGGCGGTGGTTCAGTTATGTCACGTTCTGCGTATTGGCTGATTTGAATCACTGTCACGCACACCACCTTACTTGATTCGGAATTTGTGTTTCTGTCACTTTCTGATGTGTGCCCTCTGTCTATGCACCATGCCGTAGAGCATTAGTAGTCTAGTTGTCCTGTCTCCTTTGGGAGTTGTGAAGGAACCTGTAATTAGGAAGGATGTTTATATACTGGCAGATGTTTGGCATTTAAGGATTTGATCGTGGAGAATTTGTAATTTGACCTGAAAAATCATTTTTTTTCTAGGTTTTATAAAACAATATGCATTTATTGCAGAAAATTTTGGAGAGAGAAGAAATTATAATAATATGGAGAAATTTCTTTCATAGGACCATGCATGTCAATAAACATAAAAGTTTTTCTTTATCTCTTTCTTATTTGTGCTGTTCACACAAACTGGAGGATTTCTAATGAGCACAATGAATTGGATCATGGTTCTGGAGGCTACAGAGTTCAAAGTCAAGTGGTCAGATCATTTTTGGTGGGGTGAAGACACACACACACACACACACACACACACACACACACACACACACAGAGAGAGAGAGAGAGAGAGAGAGAGAGAGAGAGAGAGAGAGAGAGAGAATATATAAATGACTTTGCTTTCGTTACTTTATTTATGATGGCAAAATATTCATGACCTAATTAGCTTTTGAAGGTTTCACCTCTGTTGCTTTTGGAATCAAGTTTCTAACATAGGGATGTTAGGGACTGTTCAAACCATGGCACCCTTAATACATCTTCCCTAGACATGTGTGTTAATTACTGCCTCTCCGTGATGACAAAGGCAGTTTAAGGAAAGAGTTTATTTGGGCTTACATTTCCAGAAGGTTAACAGTCCATCAATGCAGGGGATCACACCAGCCAGCAGGAGGCAAGAGGCAGGCAAGTGGCCAGCATGGGAGTAGGTGCAGGAAGCTAAGAGCTCACACGGTGAACCCCAAGCAGAAAGCAGTGATAGCAAACTGGAAACTGTAAGTCCACACACAGTGATGGACTTCCTTCAGCAAGGCTGCACCTCCTAAACCTCCCAACAGCACCACCAACTGGGAACCGCCAACTGGGAACCAATTGTGCAGATAGCTGAGCCTGAGGGGGGGGACATTCTCATTCAAACATTATGAAAAGGGTGAGAAAGTTGCATTCTATTTATTCGCTTAGTATTCTATTTTAAATTTTTTGTTCCCTTTTTTATTAGATATTTCCTTTATTTACATTTCAAATGTTATCCTCTTTCCTCTCCAAAAACTCACTCCCCCTATCCCCTCCCCCTTCACTCTGCTCACGAACCCACCCATCCACACCTGCTTCCTAGCCCTGGCATTCCCCTACACTGGAGCATAGAGCCTTCACAGGACCAAGGGCCTCTCCTCCCACTGATGACTGACTAGGCCATCCTCTGCTAAATATGCAACTGGAAGCATGAGTCTCACCATGTGTACTCTTTGGTTGGTAGTTTAGTCCCTGGGAGCTCTGGGGGTACTGGTTAGTTCATATTATTGTTCCACCTATGGGGCTGCAAACCCTTTCAGCTCCTTGGGTCCTTTCTCTAGCTCCTTCATTGGGGAGCCTGTGCTCAGTCTAATGGATGGCTGTGAGCATCCACTTCTGTATTTGTCAGGCACTGGCAGAGCCTCTCAGGAGACAGCTATATCAAGCTCCTGTCAGCAAGCACTTGTTGTGTCTGGGTTTGGTGACTGTATATGGGATGGATCCCCAGGTGGGACAGTCTCCGGATGGTCATTCCTTCACCCTCTGCTCCACACTTGTCTCTGTAACTTCTTCCACAGGTATTTTGTTCCCCCCACTAAGAAGGATCGAAGTATTCACACTTTGGTCTTCCTTCTTCTTGAGCTTTATGTGGTTTGTGAACTGTATCTTGGGTATTCCAAGCTTCTGGGCTAATAGCCACTTATTAGTGAGTGCATATCATGTGTGTTCTTTTGTTCTTGGGTTACCTCACACAGGATGATATCTATCCTGATCCATCCATTTGCTTAAGAATTTCGGAGATTCACTGTTTTTAATAGCTGAGTAGTACTCCATTGTGTAAATGTATCACATTATCTGTATCCATTCCTCTGTTGAAGGACATCTGGGCTCTTTCCAGCTTCTGGCTATTATAAATAAGGCTGCTATGAACATATTGGAGTATGTGTCCTCATTACATGTTGGAGCATCTTCTGGTTATATGCCCAGAAGTGGTATTGCTGGGTCCTCAGGTAGTACTATGTCCCATTTTCTGAGGAACTGCCAAACTGATTTCCAGAGTGGTTTTACCAGCTTGCAATCTCACCATCAATGGAGGAGTGTTCCTCTTTTTCCACATCCTCGCCAGCATCTGCTGTCACCATGTCATCATATATGGAAGAATTATCTTCAGTGGCTGCATGGGATTCTGTTCTTTGGGTAGATGATTTATTTATTTATTACCATATGCATAATCTCTGGCTTGCAACACTAGCAAATGAATATTGTGAATAGATCATATGGAAATATGAATTTTAATGATATTGCTAAATTCCTCAATGAAAGTCCCAATAAGGGCCAGGACAACATCCAGTAGTCATGTTAACAGAAGAGACTTGAGACCTTGTTATGAGCTTCAGTGGGATTAATATGTAGCTTGTTTGGCACTTGTTTCTAAGCTTACACCACAATTAGTTTTTCAATGAATATTATCATGGTCTAGATTCAGCATTCTACCTCTATCTGAAGAACTATTTCTTAAAGATCCAAATAGGATCAGAGAGTTCTGGAAAAAAAATTGCCGAAAGTTTCAATTTCAAAAAAATTGACAAAGTAATACCTGAGGACCCAGCAATACCACTTCTGGGCATATAACCAGAAGATGCTCCAACATGTAATGAGGACACATACTCCAATATGTTCATAGCAGCCTTATTTATAATAGCCAGAAGCTGGAAAGAGCCCAGATGTCCTTCAACAGAGGAATGGATACAGAATATGTGATACATTTACACAATGGGGTACTACTCATCTATTAGAAACAATGAATTTCCGAAGCTCTTCTGCATAGGCTGTTACCTTTGGGATAAATACTAAGAATACTTTACCTCCTTCCATGAAGTGGTTCTTAGGGCTTAAACGATCAGAGGATAGAAGAACATAATATTAAATGTATGTACAAATCAGATCATGGAAAATAAATCCTGACTTATATATATGTTTAATCCTATGGGAAATGTTCAGAACACAGAACTGGGACTTATGATACATTAAGCCTTGAACCTTAAAATCAAAGAGCACTGTGCTTTGCCACCAGGGTCCACAGTGACTTCTAACTGAAGGTGCACCACACAGAGTGGGGCAAGCACTTTGTGCTGCATAGAAAGACTTTTTTTCTGATTCCAAATAGCTTGTGAATTCTATCAAATCTATCCTGTGATATCTCATGATGATTCTTAGGAAATATCTTCCCATGGAGGAAAAAAAGAAAAGTAAAATACCAGCATGGTGGACCCCCTATACACATTAAAAATGTATGCTTTACATTTCGCTTGTTTCTCTAGGTTTGTTGTAGGTTTCCAAGTCTCTCTAAACTTATTCATTTTTAACTAGACCATATGTTCACATCCCATTGATGGATTGCAATTCACAAGGGTCAGAGGACACATAGTGAAAATCTTCAGGCACAGATACACAGAGAGAATGTGAGCATAGGGTGTCAGAAGTATGACCCATGTTCTAGTAGACTCAGTGTTTATTCCTATTAGTGGCTGAGTAATATTTCATTACACGATATAGCATGTTGTGTTTATGTTCTCATTAGTTGTTGACATCTGTGTTGTTTCCACCTTTTGGCTGATATGAATACTGCTGCTATGAGGGTTGACAGAGGTGTGTTCAACATTGAATAATGGTAGATGTAACCTCAGGTTTATTTGTTTCAGAGCCGGATGATTCTTAGGCATTTTCATAAGCCATGTGTGTGTGTGTGTGTGTGTGTGTGTGTGTGTGTGTGTACATGTTCATGGGTATGTGTGCATGAGTGTGGGTGTTAGTATGTGTGTGCATAGGTTGACATCCAACCTCCTGCTTAATAATCACTCTCCATATTAGTTTTTAAGACAGTCTCTCACTGGATCTGAAGCTCACTAATGTCACTAGACTTGCTCTTCAGTGAGGACCAGAGATCCTCTTTTGTCTGTAATCCCTTTCATCTCAGGGCTGGAGATTACAGATGCATGTTGCTGCTGCTCCTGTGTTTTTACATACATGTTTCTGTTCCTGTGTTTTTATAGGCATGTCGTTGTTCCTGTGTTTTTACATGCTTGTTGCTGCTCCTATGTTTTTCCATGCATGTTGCTGCTCCTGTGTTTTTCCATGCATGTTGCTGCCCCTGTGTTTTTACATGCATGTTGCTGCTCCTATGTTTTTACATGCATGTTACTGCCCCTGTGTTTTTCCATGCATGTTGCTGTTCCTGTGTTTTTACATGCATGTTGCTGCCCCTGCCTTTTTACATGCATGTTGCTGCTCCTGTGTTTTTGCATGCATGTTGGTGCCCCTGTGCTTTTCCATGCATGTTGCTGTTCCTGGGCTTTTATATGCATGTTGGTGCCCCTGTGTTTTTCCATGTATGTTGCTGCTCCTGTGTTTTTACATGCATGTTACTGCCCCTGTGTTTTTACATGCATGTTGCTGCTCCTTTTTTTTACATGCATGTTGTTGCCCCTGCCTTTTTACATGCATGCTGCTGCCCCTGTGTTTTTACATGCATGTTACTGTTCCTGTGTTTTTGAATGCATATTGCTGCTCCTGGGCTTTTACATACATGTTGCTGCTACTGGGCTTTTACATGGGTTTTGAGAACTGGAACTCACATTCTTATGCTTACACAGCAAACACGTACTGGAGCCATCTCCTAGCCCTGGCTCTATCTTTATGAGGCCTCAATCTTTGTGCACATTTTTGAGTCTAGATTAATTTGTGGCCTCTCATTGACTAGAACTAGAGAAGACCTAACCAGGTAAGTGGATATCTTGCCAGATTCTGCTCCAATAATATATAGGATTGACCTTAAATATGACATGTGTTATAATTTCATAAATGCTACATGTGCTATAATTTCATATTATGGATCAAAGTCATTGTCTCAGTTCTGAAATCTACTAGGTATCTGGGTTATAGAAAAGAAATAGGACTTATCTAAAAGAACTTTTGTTATTTCTTCTGCAGTTCCACATTATATCTGTCTCTTAATTGTTTGTGTTTCTGAAGAGTTGAATATGAGCACACAAAGGGAAAAAAACCCAGCACTGCCACCAAAGCCCATAAGCGAGAGGAAATGGTTTGAGGTCCTCTGCTGTTTTATTGCTTGTGTTGATTTTTCTCTTTTTAAACTCCCAGCCATGTAAGGCTCACGACTTATTGAGCAGGAGGGATGGTAGTGAACAGCAAATAAAACAAAGGGGGCATGCTTTTCACTTCCACGGAGCCATGCAGTGGGGGTCCTCCACTGCACACAAGACGCCCCAAAGTGCAGAAACCCACCTCTGTTCTCTTCTTACAGCTCTTGTTGGCCAATGTTTAACCATCAAGCTGGAAATCACGCTCGCTTTCTTCCAGTAACAGCCTCCTCTCTATAGTGCTTGTCAGGGAAAGCATAAATGCAGACACGTTTGAGTGGAGTTGTTTAAAATGAAGCACACCGTGCCAGCTGGCAGGCACACTGCCCTCCAGGGGCACCTCTCAAACAGGGGCAAGAAAAGGTAAACTTCACTCTTCCACTGAAACCAGATATTGTGATTTTTCTCATTGTTGTCCAAGTGTTCCCCCCCCCCCCCACAACTCTCCCTCTCTCTCTCTTCCAATCGAGAAAATCCAAAATCTGTCAAAAATAAAATTTAAAAGAATTGATCTGGCGCGGGAGGCAGAGGCTCACAGCTGCACCATGTCTCCAGGCTCCATACAAATAACACTATTGCTTACCAGGCCTATAGATGCTTGGGGTCTTGCTTCATGGCTCTGGGTGCCAGGAGTTATTTACTTTCATGCTAGGGAGCTGGGATTGGAGCAAAATACCGAATTTCTCAGTGTCTGAAACACTTCATACGTCTGAAACCCCCAAAGCAAAAAAATTCATGCCGAAACCACAACATGAACAGCCAAGACAATATACCTCCTCCAGAAACCAGCACCCTTCCTCTGGCTTGTGAAATGGATGGAAAGCAACTGGCCATAGGGGTTTAAAGAAATTGAGGTTGGGGCAGAGGGCTGGGGGAACCAGTGGATCAATGAAATGTGAGAAGAAAAGTTCAGTAGGAAGAAACCCAGAGCCCATGTAAAAGCCTGTTCAGCATGGTGGCTTACCTGTAATTCCAGTACTGTGAATGTGAAGACATGATCTGAGGACCAACTTGGTTATCAGATTTGACACATTCGCTAGCCATGGGTTCAACTGAGAGATTGTCTCAAGGAATAAGGTTCAGAACAATTGAGGAAGACTTCCAACATCAGCCTTGTGTCTTCACACACACGCACACACACACACACACACACACACACACTCACACACACACACTCACACAGGAATACAATACCCATGCATACATGCAAAAATTATTAAACAAGGAGATTGATGCTCATGAGGATATTGAGTAAAATACATTGTAATTATGACCTTAAACGATGACCCCACAATTCTGTGTCATCGTCACCTCATGGCACTCCAAGTCCTTTGTGCACAAGTGTGCTTGGTTTATACAGTACCCCATGAAGGAGAAAAAAGAAGGCAGATCCCAGCATCCCGACAACTGTGGAGAACCGAGGACCTCCAAAACCAAACTGAGCTATATCTGCCAGCAGCAAACATTTTTCATAGGTTTGTGTGTTATAGTTTAGGTAAAGTGACAGAAAGAGTTAGGTTCTAAGATGTGATATATTTGCTAGGGACCTAGTTGTGAGTATTTTCATTATCTACTAATTCATGTTAGAGTCTGCTGAGTGTGTCTGTTCTGAGATGTCATAGGAGAAGGATGACAGGAAGAGAATAGACACTGAGGGGAAGACAGAACAAAGAACCCTCCAAAGGACACATTGGCAATAGGTGACAGTGCACAATCAGTCACTTATACATGTCCTTCTTGTGACAGTGACAGTGAGGAAAGAGAACAAGCTATGACACCATGTACAGAAGGCACTCTTTCAATGGCAGCTCAGTGTATCTCGATGCCCATTGTTAGTATATCTGAAAATCACTATAAATTACCCAGTTAGTGTTTATAATAACTACTTGTCTTATCCTCAAAAAAGACTTTATTTTGCAGCCTTGGCTGGCCTGGTACTCTCTATTTATACTAGGTTAGCACTGAAGTCAGGGAGATTCACTTGCCTCTACCTCCTGAATTCTGGGATTAAAGATGTGCACCACCACACCTGGCTGACCTGCACTGTCTTAAATATCCCAAAAGTTATCCTCTAATTCTAACTGGACCCAACACAACTGGTTAAGAGAAAATATATTGGGTCTGGAGAGAAGGCTCTGTGGTTAAAAACACACTGGCGACTCTTTTATTCCCAGCATCCACATGGCGGTCTGGTTTACAACCATTTGTAAATCCAGCACCGAAAGATTTGATATCTTCTTCTGAACTTTCTGGGTATCACACCACATGCAAGTGGTACACAAATACACATATAGGCAAAACACTCATAGACAAGTAATTTAAAAAGAGAGAATAAGTTGTTCACATAGGGAAAAAATTCTTCTGGTCAATTTGGAGGTTTGCTACTACTTTGGATAAAGTGATAATTTTTCTACTTGTTATTCTAGAACTGATTCACGATTGAAAAGGAGGAGGGCATTTATCCTCTTCTTAGTGGCAACTCTAGACTTAATATTAATGCTGGAATTCAGTGGAGTCTAATTAGGGTCTTTTTTTAGGGGCAAGGATTTAGCCTAATCGTAGATGCAGAGAATAAGCCCTCCCATGCAGGGGTAACAAGGTCCTGCTGGCTCTAATGCCATGTACAAGGTTTAGATGGAAGATTCTGTTTAAACCTACTTTGTTCTACCCTGAACCAGTCTGGATCTTGGAGTAAACAGAATCACTGGATCTTTTGGTTAGTTTTTGTTTTGTTCTCTTCTAGCCTGGGTCTAGTGACTAGAATGTCCTAGAGTCTCAGCATACAGCACATCCTTGGTTAGGTCTGAAGGAGAAAAGGTCCCTTAAAAAGAGTCCATCCCTCAGTGCCTTTCTTTAAGGCCAGGAGAGGACACTGACACACAAGGATACAGGCTTCTGATGCAGACTAAGGCCTGTGTAAGAGTGTGCTCAGCTGGGTCGTTGAAAACCAAGAGTTTTTTTTTTTTCACGTTTGGTAGATGACCTGTCAGTGATACTTACATTCCATTGGCTAATGGCATGGTTCAATTTTTCCCATTCTTTTCTGAGTTTCTGGATAATTTTTTAATCCAGTTTTTGACAGATGGCTGTTGAACCCTTCAACCATAAATGTAGATTTCTCTTTCAACTTTTGTCAGTTTCATTTCAAATGTTTTACAGCTCAGTGGTTTGATGAATAGGCGTTTAGAATTCCTGTATCTGTTTGGAATATGGATCCATTTACTGCGACATAATAACATTCCTCTGCCTCTATTTAATTTGCTCAAAGACAACATTATCAGATACTAATATACCACATAGGTTCCCTTTTGTCAATGTTATCAATATTTATATAGTATGTGCTCTTCCATACTTGTATTTTAAACTTGCCTAGATATGTACTTAGCACAAGTATTTTGCAAACACTGTATTATCAGTCATATTTTTAATATATTGTGCCAATTTGAATCTTTTAATTGGTACATTTAATGTATATTCAATATAATTATTCATATGTTATTATTTAGGTATCCTATTTTGTTTTCTCTAGTTTCTTTTTATAAAACTTTCAGAGTTATATTTTGATTTTTCAATAGTTTTTTATTTCTATTTTTGAATTTTAAATCTCTTTGTATAGCTCTGTACACAGTGGTTTTGTTATTGCAATTGGTCTTGTTATGATTTTGTCTGGGTTACCAGTATTACTATTTCCTTTTTTTATTGGACATTTTATTTATTTACATTTCAAATGTTATCCCATTTCCCTTTTCCCCTCAGAAAACCCCTATCCCATCCTCCCTTTTCCTGCTTCTATGAGGGTGTGCCCCCACCCACTCACCCACTCCTGCCTCCCCACCCTCACATTCCCCTACCCTGGAGCATTGAGCCTTCCCAGGACCAAATGGCCTCTTCTCCCATTGATGCCCGACAAGGTCATTCTCTGCTACTATATGTCTGGAGCCATGGGTCCCTCCATGTGTACTCTTTGGTTAGTGGTTTAGACCTTGGGAACTCTGGTTGGTTGATATTGTTGTTCTTCCTATGAGGTTGCAAACCCCTTTAGCTCCTTCAGTCCTTTCTCTAACTATTCCATTGGGGACCCCATGATCAGGTCAGTGGTTGGTTTCAAGCATCTGCCTCTGTATATGTCAGGCTGTGGCAGAGCCTCTCAGGAGACAGCTATATCAGGCTCTTGTCAGCATGCAGTTCTTGGCATCCACAATAGTGTCTGGGTTTGGTGACCATATATGGGATGGATCCCCAGGTGGGGCAGTCTCTGCGCCACACTTTGTCTCTGTATTTGCTCCCACAGTTATTTTGTTACCCCTTCTAAGAAGGATGGAAGCACCCACACTTTGTTCTTCCTTCAGTGCGGAATACTATCAGACCTTCAAAGAAGACCTAATTCCAACTCTCCTCAAACTATCCCACAAAATAGAAACAGAAGCAACACTGCCCAAGTCGTTCTATGAAGCCACAACTACTCTGATACCTCAACCACACAAGCACCCAAGAAAGAAAGAGAACTTCAGACCAATTTTCCTTATGAGTATTGATGCAAAAAACTCAATAAAATTCTCACAAACTGAAACCAAGAACACATCAAAATGATCATCCATCATGATCAAATAGGCTATATTTTAGGAACGCAGGGATGGTTTAATGTACGGAAATCGATCAATGTAATCCACTATATATACAAACTCAAAGGGAAAAAAACCCCCACATGATCATCTTATGTTTCTACCAGTTTCCAATGTCCCAACAAATTAGCAATGTAACTGGATTAATTCATCAACATTGTTCAAGATCTTATGATGAAATTCCCTTCTCAACATGCCACCTCTTAAGATTGAGGACCACATCTTCAGCTCATGAGTCTTTTGGGGACATTTCACAGTCAAACTACATCTACATCCAGAGTGAGCAGGAAGTTCAGGTTTCATCAGCGACCGTGCACTGTGCTCATATTATAACTGAAAAGCATAGAAGTAGAGACCAGGGGAGCTGAGCAGTTAGAGGTACATGATGCTGTCTGGCTGGTGTTGGTTGCGCCTTTAAGGCACTTTTCCTCCTCAGACTTTTCTACATCATGGAGAGTTTTATTTTTTCATTTTTATTTTTTTTGGTTTTTTCGAGACAGGGTTTCTCTGTATAGCCCTGGCTGTCCTGGAACTCACTTTGTAGACCAGGCTGACCTTGAACTCAGAAATCCGCCTGCCTCTGCCTCCCAAGTGCTGGGATTAAAGGCTTGCGCCACCATGTGCCCGGCTTCATGGAGAGTTTTATAAGGGACATGCATCACTTTTATATTTTTTCTTTTTATTGGTCTTGTACCGGTAACTGAACCTAGGACCTTACTGTGCAAGGCAAGCATCCTTCTGCTAAACAGCGTGTTTGCAGATTCTCCCCACTTTTACATTTTATTTGCTAAGTAGCCTTGCTAAGTTGACAAGGATGGCTTTGAATTGACTCTGTAGATCAGGCTAGCCCTAAACTTCTGATCTTGCATCAATATCTCAAAGAGCTGAGATCATAAACCTGAGCTACTAGGCTTGGCTGAAGTCTTGTTGGTGAGAGGAGGATGGGATTTTTCCAAACATTTTTACTAAAAGAATTATGAAGTGAGTGTCATTAATTAATTTCATAACAGAAGCTTGAGTTTCTCAAAACCTCTTTAACAACTTTTCTTAATGTATTAATTAAACTTGCTGTTTTACATATCTGCTTTCTGTTTTCCTGTCACAATTAGCGGTATGATTCTCAAATTCAGATGTGAATATTTTTTGATAGCTGTCAAATGGAGGAGATGTTTCTTTTCTCTCTCTCTGAGAGAGAGAGAGAGAGAGAGAGAGAGAGAGAGAAGCTACACAGAAGAAATGAAAACAAAATACCACAGACTATAGAAATAGATTAGTTCATGTAACTTATCTGAGGGCTGATACTATCCTCTAAGGCTTATACTTTCCCCCAAATGTCCATTGCCCCGAGAATGGTGATGCTCACACTACTTATATTTGGGAACATAGCTAAGAGACATAGGAGGGGGCACTTAACTGAGGTTCATCAATATTTCAGCTAGTTGATGCTAACCCATATTGGTTTGGTTGAA
Source organism: Mus minutoides (assembly GCA_902729485.2). Lineage (NCBI taxonomy): Eukaryota > Metazoa > Chordata > Mammalia > Rodentia > Muridae > Mus > Mus minutoides. Next base: position 46,255 of record CACVCL010021221.1, read on the forward strand.
CAATCTGTGTGACAACTTTGGCTTTGTTACTCATGGATTTGCTTCCCAGTCAACAGACTCTGAAGGAGAAGTCAGCTTGTGGGAAGTTTTTTTTTTTTTGGGGGGGGTGATGTTGAGAGCATGTTCTCTGGAGGAGGAATAGGATATGGAGGCATAGCACCTAGACTGAGAGTCAATGTGACGAGGCCTTGATACAGTTGCCTTGGAGACTTGTGGATTTGGGACAGGATGATGCCTTAGAACAATGTGAAGTTAGAACAAGAGCACGTGGCATTTATCCTTTTTGTTAACATTCTAGGAGACACAAGGTTGAGGCAGGGATTTTCTTCAGCCTTTTTAAGATCTGACACACGAGGGTTAATGAGCTCTCAGTGCTTAGACAATGGCCTGTAGCCTATCATATGACTTACTTCTTAGCTATATCCCAATCCTCTGCAGTAAAGGATGTGTTATCATTGTTTGTGGGAGAAAATGAATGTCATGTGGATAAAGAACCATGTGGGAAAACAAGAGGATCATTGAAATTAATTAGAAACATTAGTTGTACTTAGAGCAACTGGAAGTCTACCAGAGGGCACCGAGTGTCACCAAGCATCCTAAAGTCTCCACATAGAGTGAAGTTGTATGAAACCTATGGCTAAGCCTATGGAGATAACTCAAGGTGCTATGTAGTTCTACTCCTAAAACTCTAGTTAAGGTTCACATGTATTCCTCCTCTAGGGATGGGTCCAGAAATTTAAAATTCTCTGGTGATCTCCATGTTTAGAGTTCTGTGTTGTCCCATCTGTGGGAATGAAATGACCTCACATAGAACCAAGGCATCCAGAGCATCACGTTTTGGAGGTCAAGATCACTTGCCACAGTAGCATGGCCCTTGGTGATGCAAGGTATCAGGTCTCTACCCACGGGTTTATTATTAGATAAACTCAACTTCACTTGTATGTTCTCTTTCATATTGTTCACCCTAAAATAGCGCACACATTTTTTTACTGTATCTTTATTGTACATCCAAAATCCTTTCACACTGGCTAGTTAGTTAATAAGTAAGCTGCGAGTATTTAGTTGAATAAACGAGATGGGACATTATTTATCATTGGCCGTTATAAAACTCATTATCTTTACTGTCTTTCTGTTGTATGTCAGACATGAAGGAAAGTGTTTTACATGTCGTGCAGGATAGTCTTGTGTCAACTAAATTCATCTGAAAGGAGGGAATATTAATGAAGAAAGTACCTTTGAAAGATTAGTCTGTAGGCAAGCATGTAGAGCATTTGTGTAATTACTGATTGCTGGTGGAGGCAAGCCATTGTGGGTGGTGCCATTGCTGGGCTGGTAGTCTTGGTTTCTATAAGAAAGCAGGGTGAGCCAGTAAGCAGCACTCCTCCATGGCCCTTGCATCAGCTCCCGCCTCCAGGTTTCTGCCTTGCTTAAGTTCCTGTCATGACTCCCTTTGATGATGAGCTGTGATGTTGAAGTGTAAGCTGAAATAAACTCTTTCCTCTTCATTTTGCTTTGGTCATGGTGTTTGATGGCAGCAATAGAAAAATCTCAACTGAGACGTATGCTATTTATTTCTTTTATTCATGAAAACCACACGACTGACTAGCTGTTTTATAAATCCCCTCTCGTGTAGACAGGAAGCTAACATTTAGGACACTGAAGTGCCTTGTTAGAGGGTGGTAGGCGGTAGAAGCAGGGCTTGCATCAGTAAGCTGGAGTCTAGACTGCACATGAGGTATACTCTGTTTAACCAAGTGCTGCATAATTCTTATATCCTCAGAGCTATGGCTTGGAAGGAGTCACGAAAGATGTTTAGGCTATCTAATCCCCTTCCCAAAGACTAGTCCTCAAGTTCAACACACTGGAAGTCCCTCTTCCGGCTCCACTCTCTAGGTGATCTTTCTTCAAGGGACAGATACACAGGACAACAGACACTTGAACTATTTTCTCACTGAGATCTATCACTGTAGCAGTTTACTTGCAAAACTGACTTCAGATCTCACATATGTGGCAGTCTGGTACACACCAAAGAGACAAAAAAGGAAGGCTACGAGAGGCAGGCTCATGTTGGTGTGATTCTTTTCCCTAACAATGACCCTATACAAACAAAGCTTGTGTGTGCTTTTTTCATAGATCACAGAGAAGACTGTTCAGGGTGGCATAGCAAATTCCAGGTGTAGTTTGGACCTTCAGGACATTCCAAATAAAGGTTTGTTTTGCTGATTTTTTAAATCAACATGTTAAAATTAATAGAATATTCTGCAGTGCAATTTGGGGAGAATGGCCATGGTTCTTCGCTGGATCTCCACTTCCCTCTCTCTACTCCTTTGTTGCTTTTAGCAGAACCCTTCAGGTGGTGGCAGCATCACAACTCTTTGTTACCTGGGCTCCTAAGTCCTGTGCCAGGTGGTTGCCTAGCAACCCTTGTCTCTTTTTGTATTCTTTTGTCAGAGGGTATTTTTGTATTGTACCATACAAAATTTTGTATTTATGTTTATGGATGATTTAAAGTGGAATTCTTGCGTGTGTGTTAGGGTAGAACAACCTCCACGAGGGTCCATCAAATCTCGGAGTAATAATTATGAGACCCCAAAGCCTTATTTGGTAAAACTGCAAGCAATCATGACTCCCCTCCCCAAACAGAAAGGCACTTCTGAATCCTGCAGGAAAGCATAAAGGAGTCAAGCAATGTGCTTCATGTAATGGACTGCATACTTCTGATGAAATGTAGCTCTTTTAAAATACATATATTATTAGTGCTCTCCTGGGCTAAATGCGCTTTTATTGATGATATTATCCAAACTTGCTTAGTAGTACTCAAAGCTGTACCAATGAGGAAGATGTAAGCAATTGAAAACAGGTAGGGGAGCTTTCCCTTTTTTTCCTCCCAGATCTAGTGATCATGGCAAATGACTGTATTTTGCCCCCAACTGGGAATGAGGAACAGCTTATGATTTTGTGTGGCTCGAGCTCTAAGCTTCATGCATGTGCTTGGTTTTGCTGGGTTTCACAAAGATCCTGCATGGTAATAGCTCGAAGGGCCAAGAACAGTGTCTCTGGGGGAATTCCTATCAGAAGCCAGATCTTTATTTTTTTACAACCCGGAGAAACTTGATTTTGATCTACAGAGGTAACCTTATCGATTGACATTTGTAGCAAATAAAATTAATAAAAATAGATTTTTACAAGAGCAGAAATAATTGATTATAGTAACTATAACTAGAGACAATTCAGAAACTGGAATAAAAATTCACACACATGCTAATTTCTAAAAGTTGTTCTTATATTTAAAAAACAGTGTTATGAATAAAGTCTGTTTTTATGTTATGTTTTTTCATTTATGTATTTATTCACTTTACATCCCAATATCAACCCTCTCTCCCCTAGTGCCCTCCCACTTCCTCCCCTCATTCCTCCTCCCTCTGGGTATCACTTACTCTCTAGCACATCAAGTCACTGCAGAACTAGACACACCCTCTCTCACTGAAGCTGGACAAAGAGGCCAAGCTAGGGGAATGGGATTCACATGCAGGCAATAGACTCAGGGGTAGCACCTGCTCCAGATGTCAGGGACTGGAATGAAGACCAGTCTGCACATCTGCTACACATGTTCAGGGGTCCTAGGTCCAGCCCCTGCGCAATCTCTGGAAGTTCGTAAGGGTCCAGGTTAGTTGACTCTGTTGGTCTTTTTAAGGAGTCCCTATTCTCTTTGGGTCCCTCAATCCTTCCCCCGACTCTTCCACAAAACTCCCTGAGCTTCATCTAATAATGTTTGACTGTGGATCTCTGCATCTGTTTCAGTAAGCTGTTGAATGGAGCCTTTCAGAGGACGATCATGCTAGGCTTCTGTTGGCAAGCCTAGCAGAGTATCAATAATAGTGTCCGGGGTTAGTTCTTGCCCATGAGATGGGCCTCAGTTTGAGCCAATCATTGCTCAGCCATTCCTGCCATCTCTGCTCTATCTTTCTTTGTCCCTGCACATCTTGGAGGTGGGAACACATTTTGGGTCAAAGGTTTAAAGTCTGTTTTTAAAATTACATTTAGTTTTATTCTTGTTTGACTTCAATATAGAACCGAGGGGAGGGGTAAACATTAGAAATTTCAGTATGAAAGCATTTGAACTGTTTCTCATTTAAAAAAATAGTGTTTTAAGTGCATGTCTGTCTGTCTGTCTGTCTGTCTGTCTGTCTGTCTGTCTCTCTGTCTCTCTGTCTGTCTGTGTATTTGACCATCTGAGTGCAGAGCCTATAGAGGTCAGGAATTACTGGATCCCCGGAGATGGAGTTACAGGTGTTTGGGAGCTACCCGATCTGTGTACTGGGAACTGAACTTGGGTCCTTTGCAAGAGTAGTACATATGCTTAAAGAGCCATCTCTTTGGGCCCAGAATAATGTTTCTTTTCATCACAGATGAAAAGCTTTATGCTATTATGTTAGCTTACTTATATTATTAGATTAGCCGTGTGCTTTCTGGATGTCATTTATTCTGCCTACTTTACCTTTTGTTGCTGTGGTTTTCAGTTTCTTTTCCTATGCTCTCATGATTTAGTATTTCAACACTCACCCAGATCCTCTTAGCATCCGGCCTTCCAGATTCCTCTCAGTTGCTTTGGCCTCACTGTTTAGTAGAACTGAAGCAAAGTCTGTGGTTGTTTCATGTTGAGATGCGCTAATTAACCAGTTCTTCCTGGATGGGTTTTGTTTTTGCCCATCTTCTCAGAACTTTGCATACATTCTTAATACCATCTCTCATTAGTTGGAGAGGTCAAAGGCTGGTGAGTTTCAGCTTTTTATTTCATTTCTTTACTACTTTTTAATGACACTATGTATTTTCTGAGAGAGAGGAATAGCCCTATAGTCACTGTTTTTTCTTTGTCCTCTTTTCCCAAAGCGTCCGTCATTGTCATACTAACTAGTCACAAGAAGAAAATGACAAAATTTCTCCTGCACTTGGTCTTGTCAGGGTAGACATGAAATACACGGAGCCAAGTTAATATGAATTTCAGATAAACAAGGACTTTTTTAGTGCACGTGTTGCCAAATTCCTGGAATTTAACCTACTGAATCTGGAAGTTTTAAGTATTATTCTCATTTTGAATATTGCATTATGTGTTTTATCATAATCAATGATTTTTTTAAGGAAAAGTAACCTTGAAAACTTTGAGATTTGTTCTACTCTTCTGTTCTCCTTGTGTTTTCTACCCACTGAGGGCGTTTAATGTAATAAACTTGAAGTTTGTGTGCTATTTTTAACATTGTTGTGGGATTTAAAAAAATATTGGCTCTGTGCTCTACCCTGCCTCTCTTTTAGATAGGATCTCATATATTCCATGCTGACTTTGAACTCAATACATAAAAAAAGAGAGACTCTCAACCCCTGATTGTCCCACCTCTACCTCTCAAACATTTGGGTATCAGGCAGGAGGCTGTTTAATGGTTTTCTTTCTTATTCTTAGGTGTCTTTGTGTGTGTGTGTGTGTGTGTGTGTGTGTGTATCCTTTCTCTTTTCACAAATTCTTGGAAACCTCATGGATTTTCCAATTTACCTTTTTGCACTCTCCTGCAGAACCAAATTTATCCTTCAAGTCTATCTTTTTGGTTCTCTTTCACAATTTACTATTATAATTAAACATTTGTTTCTTAAGTTGCGATGCTATTAATTGATATAGCATACACTTCTTAAATGCAGAGACTGATTGATTTTTACTGTTTTAAACCAATGTAGCACAACCCAGACCAAGTTCTGGAGCTTTTTATAAATCATTTCTAGAAGGTTCTCTGGTGTCCCTTTTGTGGTGTAATATGCTACCAAAACCCAAGTTATGAGTCACTGTACTGATTTCTACTATCCAATGACTATGTTTTTTTCCTTAAATTTATAGCTCGTGGATAGCCAGACTATTCAATAAATCCCATGCTCTCAAGTTCATCTATTTATGCTTAATTTATTTTAAGCAACTCATACATGTATATGTATATATATGTATATGTATATGTATATGTATATGTATATGTATACATACATATATGTACATGAACATATACATATATATATATGTATGTACTCAATCCAAATGCAATCTTGGCTTGTTACCTTTTGTTTGTGATGAGGATGTTTCAGGCCCTGGCTTCTCATGTGGGGTCTGGTGTTTGCTCAGCAGGCTTAGTGAGCGTGCATGCTGTTACCTCCAGTTCCTCTGCCCTTGACCTGGGTACTTTTGGACTCAGGTGTTCTGAAAAAAAAAAAAAAACCATCTTTCTCAAAGTATTTTCTTTTCATGTTTAATTTCTACCTCTACTTGAGATTTTAAATTTATAACATTGGGATTAGAAGAATTGTGAATTTTGTTTCCTAGAAACGAATTAAAATGTGCTCTGTGCATTTAGAGAAACCCTTCTTTTATTTAGAACTTATGGAACTTTTACAAATTGTGTTGACAGAACAAACCATCAGAGCACCATGATAAGTACAAAGTGTATAATAACCATCCCCTCCAATGTGCAGATACTATTTGCAGTATCCCTTGGTATCTAATATTACTGAATAGCATGTAAGTTTAGCCAGTAGATTCTTCCTTCTGATAATGTACAAACCTTTCTTCTTTGTCATTAAAGTTGTTTTGTTTCTCTTTCAATAGTTTGGTGTCAAGTCTTCACTTGTATGAACTATTCATACTTTTGGCATTCCTTTCTTTCTTTCTTTCTTTCTTTCTTTCTTTCTTTCTTTCTTTCTTTCTTTCTTCCTGTCTCTCTTCTTTTTTTTTTTTTGAAATTCAGAAAATGCCTTCCCTCTATCACTCCATATTTTTCTACTTCACTTAAACCACTTCTCTTTAGGACTATACTTCATATGTTGGAGGTCCATAATCTTTATTTCAGACACATCATTTTGATGTCCAATCATTTTTTTTTCAATTTTTTATTAGATATTTTCTTAATTTACATTTCAAATGCTATCCCGAAAGTCCCCTCACCCCTTCCCCCTCCCTGCTCCCCTGCCCACCCACTCCCACTTCTTGGCCCTGGCGTTCCACTGTATTGAGGCATATAAAGATTGCAGTACCAAGGGGCCTCTCCTCCCAATGATGGCCGACTAGGCCATCTTCTGCTACATATGGAGCTAGCGACACGAGTTCTGGGGGTTCTGGTTAGTTCCTATTGTTGTTCCTCTTCTAGGATTGCAGACCCCTTCCACTCCTGGGGTTCTATCTCTAGCTTCTCCAATGTGGGCCCAGTGCTCCCTCTTATGGATGACTGTGAGCATCCACTTCTGTGGGAGTCAGTTATATCAGGGTCCCTTCAGTAAACACTTGCTGTCCTATGGAATAGTGTCTGAGTTTAGTGACTGACCAGATGTCCCTCAACAGAGGAATGGATACAGAAAATGTGGTACATTTACACATTGGAATACTATTCTGCTATTAAAAAAATGAATTTATGAAATTCTTGGGCAAATGGATGAATTTGGAGGACATAATCCTTAGTGAGGTAACCCAATCACAAAAGAAGTCAGATGTCCTATCATTTTTATACATGATTTTCTGTTGCATTGTATGCGCCTTCGCATCTCTTCCTTTTTAAATATGGTTGATTGACTTCTTACTGCTCCCTGTGGCTTTTGTTATGCAATGTTTCACTGACCTTAGTTTTCCTTGCCATTCAGTAACATCGTTGTATCTCTTAGTTGCTCTTATGAGTCTCTCTACCTATGTCTGCTTTCATAAAATCCATTATCTTTCTGAGACTTCAACACTTTGAATAAAATGTTTGTGAAATGTTTTCTGTATGAAAAATGTTAAATAAAGGAAGCACTTTTCTTTTTTTTTTATTAGATATCTTCTTCATTTACATTTCAAATGCTATCCCAAAAGTCCCCTATACCCCCCTGCCCTGCTCCCCTACCCACTCACTTCTACTTCTTGGCCCTGGCGTTCCCCTGCACTGGGACATATAAAGTTTGCTAGACCAAGGGTCCTCTCTTCCCAATGATGGCTGAATTGGCCATCTTCTGCTACATATGCAGCTAGAGACACAAGCTCTAGGGATACTGGTTAGTTCATATTATTGTTCCACCTATAAGGTTTCAGACCCCTTCAGCTCTTGGGTACTTTTTCTAGCTCCTATATTGGGGGCTCTGTGTTCCATCCTATAGATGACTGTGAGTATCCACTTCTGTATTTGGCAGGCATTGGCAAAGCCTCACAGGAGACAGCTGTATCAGGGTCCTTTCAGTAAAATCTTGCTGGCATATGCAGTAGTGTCTGTGTTTGGTGGCTGATTATGGGATGGACCCCTGGGTTGGGGAGTCTCTGGATGGTCCATCCTTTTGTCTTAGCTCCAAACTTTGTCTCTGCAACTCCTTCCAGGGATATTTTATTACCTATTCTAGGGAGGAATGAAATATCCACATGTTGGTAGGAAGCACTTTTCTATCTATATACAGTCTTCATATCTCTATTGTGTTTTTTGTAGAGGAGCTTTAAACATGTAAAGTTATTTTGAATTGACACAGAATTGTACATGTTTTGGGACATTCTGGTATTTTTTCTACATACACTATATCATGTTCAAACCAGTATGACCATACTTATGAACTCAGGCATTTATTCTCTACAGTGACATTCTGAAATGTAAAACATACTACTGTCTCTATAAGCATGTGCTCATGCATGCTTAATGCTTTCAGAGGTCAGAAGGGACTATTTGATGCCTGAAATGAGTTATAAACTGCTGTCAGCCTCTATGAGGGTGCTGGGACTGAACCTAGGTATTCTACAGAAGCAAATGCTCTTAACCCTTGATCCACACCTGTCGATCCCTCTTTATTTACTTTTTAAGTTTGATTTATTTATTTTTGTCTTTGTTTAGTATAAACTCTGCATAAGGGCCATGTTTGAACTTCTACTTTATATGAATATAAGTAGTCCTTTCTGATCCGAGTTTTACTAGGGGGCAGGTAGTAGGACTGTCCTTCGCTTCTAATTTGTTCCTCGTTCAATGTGTTCAATTTGTCCCTCTTTCACTCTACTCTGAGGTAGGACTCCACCCATTTTAGTCTATCCGAGTTGGAATTAGTCACATCATTTGTCATTTCATATGATGTGTGTTTCTGTCCTGAATCCATCTATTTAGTCTCTGTTTATTTACAATTTTATGTTATACCTTCTTGCAAGTGTTAGCTGAGCACACAGCTCTGTTATCACTTGTAAGGTCTTTACTTGACTTAAAGTGCATTCCATCTGTCTAAGTAGATTTTCACTTTCTCTTTCTTTCCCACATTATCTCCATAGTTTTTCCAATCAGTAGATAATTGGGCAGTATAAAAGAACACATCTCCTGATAGTCCTTCCTAGCATATATCAAGTATTTAATAAATGCTTTTTGAATTGACATTTGCATCTCCTCTTATGGACTGACCATGACCATAACAGAATCATGATATGTGCAAATTGTATAATAACCCTCCCCTTCAATGTGCAGACATTATTTGCACTTACCCATGCTGCTTTCCACAACTGTAGGAAGTTGCATGGAACATTTTAGAACTTCAAAACTCATACTCTTTGGAAGAGTGGGGTGTCAGGTTTAACAACTTAATGTGGTGCGATTTTCCTTGAAGATGGTCACTGAGACCCTTTACACGCTATTATAACCATCTCTGGTTTCACCACGGATGGCCGCCTTCTGATTATCCTTTTGGTTTTCCTATGTATGTCAGTGAGTTTCTGGGACAGGACCCAAGTAAATATTCATTCTGTCTCCTTTCAGAAAAAAAATTCTCAAGCTGTTATTTTACAAAATAGTATGTTTTCCTATAGGGTGTGAGACCTGCTGTAAAGGTATAAATACATACCTAGTATTGTGAACTAAATGCAAATCCTATGAGATGTTAGGTTTAGGCTCTAGAAGGGAACATAGTGATTCCATTTTGCTAAATAGACACATTATCAAATTGCTTTCTAGATATATGTTTGTACCAATAGGTTAGTGCTGCTTTCAACTTTGGGCATGGAAACTCCTTTCTCCAGCATCTGGAAGTTAATATAGAGGTTAACCTTTGGCTAGTGTTCTAAGGATAATTGATCATTGAGAGCTCAGCTCTAAACAGGACATCTGTATCACATGCCTGTTCAAATCCTAGTAGTCAAGACAGAAGAGGGAACAGACAAATGTAAGTGTGGCAATAAATGATGTGATGTCATTGAGATACTGTCATGAACACACAGCAGAAGAGTTTGTCCTTCAATATTCTATCATGGACGAGAGAGGTGTTCACCAGGCCACATCCCTTTTTGAGGAATTATATTGTCAGTTAGTGGTTGCCAGGAGACGGGAGAGGACATTTCCTTCAGTGGTGTAAGAAACTCTTGAGTTGGCCATTCTCCAGCAGACAGCTTTGAATTCATGTTTTTGCAAACAACTCTAACCTCAGTGGGGGGAGGGGAGAGAGAGAGAGAGAGAGAGAGAGAGAGAGAGAGAGAGAGAGAGAGAGAGAGAGAGAGAGAGAGAGAGAGAGAGAGAGAGAGAGAAAGAGAGAGAGAGAGAGAGGCAGAAGGGTATTATTTGGGAGAAAGAAAGAGTTCAGAGGAAGAGGGAAGGAATAAGAGAGGGTAATAGAGGTGAATCTAATTCCAATGCATTATATATTTTTGTGAAGCTGTCAATAAATAAATCAAAAACTAAACAAAACAAAAATCCCAGAACACAAAATGTATGCACCAAGAGATTGCATTTCTTGAACTTCATCAGGTATTGGCATCTCTGCCTTTGCTAAGGTTCCTGGGTGGTGGGTGTAGGGTCTGCTTTTGGAATTTCTGGGTCTCTCGAATTCCTGTGGTTCTTAATTCATCACTAGTCAGCAGTGTCTTGATTCATACTTTAACTCTGATTTCTTGTTCCTATGTTTCTGTGGCTATCTGTCTGTAGACTTGGCATTTTTGCTTAAGCCTTCAAATTTTGAGTTCAGTTAATTTCCACATGGTTGGTTACCTTGCTTGAACTTGAATTTCTTAGCTCCAGTTTTCTGGCTTTCTAATTCCCAAGTCCACCATCATACCTGGCCTGGGTGTTGAGCTTATTTGTAAAAAAGGCCCAGTAATGACCATTCACTACCCCACATTCTGCAGGCATTTTTAGTGTGGTACTTTCCCTATAGTTTCATTGATGTGGTGTCAGCAGATGCAAGTTGTAAAGGATTAGTGGAAGTGAGCTATAAAAACTCTCATGGTATTTTATTTAAGTGTTCTTATTGCACTAAAATGTCCAGAAAGGTGAAAGAACAAAAAGGTCCCAATTGTCTCTATCCCTACCGAGTACAAAGCCTTGCTTGGAACCAAGTACAGGGTGCAATGAAGCTTCTCTTAATGCAATTTCTTTGTATTTACAGTAAGAGTGGAACACAGGCTGAGCCAAGGGTCGTGCATCAATGCCTGTGTTTTTGGTCCCCAAATCACTGATTGTAAATCAACCATTTCACCGGGGCACTCGGCACTCCAATTGTCTGCTCATAGAGCTGGGAACTTGATCTATCATGATTCTGTAACCTAATGGAAGCTCTGTTGATTGATGAGATACCGTAAATCTACCAGATGGCCTCATCCATGAAGAAAGCCCAAGGTTCTGCATAGCTGGGTGAAGTTTCTAATTGTTTTGCTTTGGTCTTGAACTAAAATTTCTATAGTTTGCTGGCAAGCTGTCTAAAGGAAAACTTCAGCTTTGTCGTGAGGAATTCCAGAATGAGGGGACAGAGGGCAAATGAGCATAGTTGGAATTGTCCTTTCCTTTTAGGACAATCCATTTTAGCAGGGCTATGGTACTGAAGGCAACCAGAACGATTATTTATTGGTGAATATTAATTTGTACAAAACAGTGAGTTTCATAGCCAAAGCATATATGTCTTTTGCTGAAAAAGATGCCACCGTGCATATACTTTATTCCTTAGAAATTGCATAGGAATTTGGAATGAAGGTAAAAATAAGAATTTTTAAAAGTGTTAAGTAGACTCTCTTAGGCCATTTTTTTTCTAATACTAATTGTCTACCTGGTATCAAGTATTTTTCAGCATTATGGGTGCTGGTGAACAGTGTTGGTCAAGTGGTCTACTGTTGAAAATATGGCACAATTAATTAACTCATTAGTTAATTTCCTACCATGCAAAGCAAAAATCCATCAAAAGTCTTCGAGTGAGTGGTATGGAGAGTACACAAGCCAAGGTGCAGGAGTGAGAGGTAGAGGAAAATGTCGATCTAGAGGAAAGTGCAAAGGGAATTTTACCCAGGAGCAGTCAGACACGTGCATTCACAAATGTCTTCAGAAGCAGGCTCTGTGAATTTGAATTATTGAGTTGTTACTGTTCCTCTCTAAAGATCCAATTTCTGAAATGAAATCTCCTGTTGTCTCCTAAGGCTTGGTATTTTTTAACTCTGGTTTCTGCTTGAGGTGCATTTGGCTTATTTATATATTTTCTTCTAGAAAAAAAAAAACTGCAGGCCCTCTTTCAATAAGAACATGTGTGTAATGGGATCCCTTGTATTTTACCTACACTAGCATATCGAATTCAGAGTGGGATTCACTCCTCAAGGCAAGTCTGGAGAAGAGAGTCCTGCCCAGAGGCAGCTGTGGCAGTCCCTCCCGATCTCAGAATTCGTGGTAGCATGTACGATACTACTCTGCTTCCTGGACTTCAGTTAGAGAAAATATGCCAGAGATATGTCTCGCCTGTGCTGCTATTCAGATTTTTTTTATTACACTTTAAATTTACTTAAATAAATTAAGCATACTCCAAGGAATTAATGGACTCTTGTTTCCTAGATCAAGTATATTAATAACCCCTGTTTATTCTTGTATCCAAAAGTACCCCATGTCTTCCCCAAATATATAGGTCCTCCACACTGAGAAACTTGTTACGAGTCTTTGCATTACACATTGGTACGGACCTCAGCGATTGGTAGTCTAAGGTAGGCAGTTAAATATTAACCAACTGGTAGGATATTGTACCTGGAACTCATACCTCATGGTAAACAGCCTATAAAGCTAGGATCTGGAAGAGCAGGGCTTTAATGACTAGTTAGAAGATCCCAAGACATATTTCTGACCCTGAGAGATTATTAGTGGATAACCTTCTAAACCTGAACAAACAAGGCCAAAATCTTATGAGATTACTGTCTAGCAAAGAGCTTTCCGGCTGGTAAAAACCAGGAAATATTATTGTCCTCTTTTGAGAGTCAATCTAAACAAGCCTGTCAATCACCTGGATAAAACAATGTTGCCCAGGAAACCCTACCTATTCCGGACTTCAGAACTAGTATAAAGTCTACTTACAATAGAGATTAAGTCAGCGATCTCTTTGACTGTGGTGGTTTGAAAAAGAATGGCATCCATAGGTTTGTATATTTGAAAGCTTAGGGAATAGCACTATTTGAAAGGATTGGTAAATGTGGCCTTGCTGGGGGTGGTGGTGGTGGTGGTTATGTGGCTTTGCTGGAGAAAGTGTGTCACTTTGAAATTTCAAAAGTCCAAGTCAGAATATCTCTGTCTCTGTCTCTCTCTCTCTCATTCTCTCTTCCTGCTGCCTACAGATCCAGATGTAAAACACTCAAGTACTTCTCCAGCACCGTGTCTGCCAGTGTGCCATCACGCTTCTCACCACAATGAAAAAGGACTACTACATCCCTGAGACTGTTCCTCAGACAGTTGCCATGGCTACGGTGTCTCTTCACAGGATAGAGCACTAAGACATTGGCTGTTGTCTGTTCTCATCCATGAGCGTGCAGTAATAAACTTTGTCTATCTTCTAAACTTCTCTCGGTGACATATATGAATTCTTTTGACATCCATCATAAGGTCATGGCAGCTGAAGGGAAGCCACGCTCAGCACAGATTAAAATCCAGGGCTGGAGAGAAAACAGGGAGGGGCCTTCAGTGTATCTATCCATGAGTTACTTTCTCAGTAGGCTTGTCCTCTGAGTAGAAAGAAGGTCTCTGAGGATAGAGTGAAGAACACAGGTTTTCCTTTCTAGAAAGAGGACACAGTGCCTTGAAAATGGAATTAGACCAAAAAAAGAAATGATACCAGAGTCTGAGAGATCTGTTGCAGGCTCAGGGGGCAGAGCTGTTGCAAGATACAGGTGCAAGTGTGAAAGGGATCAAGAAAAGACTCACAAGGGACACCAGGCTGGCTGGCACCATCTCTGGAACCATGTCTGACTCTTGCCTCACGGGGTCATGCGTTATCAGATCTCTAGAGAACTCAGGCTTATTTGTTTGTGTTGGCTCAGAGGAAAGCTCATGGAGAAAGTTTGCAATCCTATGAAGAATTATGATCCTAATTGATCAAGATATTGCTCTCTTATATTTATTTTGGCCAAAGAGACACTAAGTGAAGAGAGAGAAGGCTGCTTTTAGCAGCAAAGGCAGGGAGAAATTAGAATGATGGAAGGGCCCTTATAGAAGCACTCCCTTCGATTCATAAAACCCACGGGAAACACATCTTTTACAAGGAAATCACCATGTTTGAGAAAATACAAAACAAAACAATTATAAATCACAAAGTTGCATATATGTGCTTCTTCTTGACTGGAGGGAAAAATACATTTCAATAAATAATAAATCTAAGCAATCAACCAAAAGCCATCTCACAGCTTGGGCTGATTCTTCAGAGTCTGAGCTGCAAAGAATTCTTTGAGAAACATTTCTTGGGAGCCATCAGTTGGTTTTGATTTCTGCACTCTCCCTAGGGGTCTACCCGCTCACCCTCACCCCCAGGAAAAATACTTTCCTCTCCTGAGTCTAGTTGTCAAGTTCCCTCTAGCCCTTAATGTTCAATACCTTCCTTCCTTTGTCTTCCCAACAATTATTTTGAAAAATCCAGAAACCCAAAGAAACCAATCCACACTGATTAGTTGCTTGTTTTTAAACTTGTCATAGCTGTGAGTATACTTCCCAGAGAAGTTCTCCAGCTGTGCATTTGTTCTTCATGACCAAAAGGGGGAAACCCCCCAAAACCCAACCCAACCAAACAGACAAGCCCCCCAAAGCCCCCAAAGACCCCAATACCAAACCAAACCAAACCAAACCAAACCAAACCATTAGCAAGCAGACAAATAAAAAACTCTTACATAAAACAATATGACAAATGAATTTGGGAAACTCTGGCATGAGCAAAGAAATGTTCCCATCTTCATGCAAACTTAGTTTCGCCCACATTTATTTTGTCACGATTATAATTTTTTAAGTACCTCCTGTAATGAATGTTTGTCTGACACCTTTTTGGGATGCAGTTTTGTCTGAAACTCGTTTGTGTGTATCTAAGAAATCTGGTTGCATTTGACACTTGTGGTGGGCTGAAGTGTAACTTCTCAGAGATATGAGAGGTCTACATTTAGACACTTCTTGTGGGAGTGACCTCATTTACAAAGAGGATCTTTGCAGAAAGAATTAATTATGGATTTCAAAGTGAGACCATCCTGCTTTTAGACCCTAAATCCAATGACAGGGCTTGCTACATTTTTGATGTAAAATGTTTCCCACAAGCACATATTTGACTCTGATCCTAGATGGTGGGGGCTGTATATACCCTTGTGACATAGTCCCTAGTTAGCAGACTGTTACTGGAGGCAGGCCCTTAGAGTAAGAAATCTGGCTGCATTTCTAGTCCTGCCCTCTGCTTCCTGACTTACCAATTGCTGAACAACTATGCTATAAACTCCTGCTGTTATATATGCTACCCCAGGTCACCATGCCTGTCCCACAGGTTGGTGTTTCCTCTGTAACTGTTTTTTTGTTGTTGTTGTTGTTTTTTGGTCAGGTTTTTTGTCCAGTGATGAGAAGAATATCTAAGTGTTTCTTTTAGAGTTGGGAAGGAAGGAGACTCAGACTTTAGCAAAAGAAGACCTTGTCAGTGGGAGTTATGCAATCAGAATGCATCGCCATCCAGGAGTTCCGAGATGCTTGAAGAGGCAAGAAGAATATTTCTTTTAGAGACTTTGAAGGGCATACACTTGGACTTCCAATCTCTATGGCACTGAAGGAATGTTTTCAGCTTCCTGGTTTGTGGAACTTCACCGTGGCACATGAAGAAAGTGAATATAATACCAACACTCATTTTTATTTATTTATTTTGTTAAGGTCTAGTACAATTTCATTAGACTTTAGGAGAAAACCATCAAGATAGGAGAGCTATAAATCCTGGCAGCTGTCAGGAGAATGGAGACGAAGAGAGAAAATACGAAAGCCACGAAGTTTGTAGTGAAGGCTAATGAGCATTCATGTGGCCAAACACAGGGGTCTTTCAGAGAAAAACTAAACAGCCTGGTAAGTGTGGCCAAACACAGGGATGTGTCAGAGAAAAACCAAACAGCTCGGTGAGTCAGGGAAATATCACTGAGCCTTTGGCCAGGGCTTGAAAGATTCAGGTTAAAGAGAAATTAACAATGCAAAAATGTATGCTTGTATGAGTCCTAGCAGGAAAGTCAACAGGCTGCATAGCAGAGGCTCCATGATGTTGTACTGTTCTAGACAGTGAAGGGACTGAGGAGGAAAAATGCATGATCTCAGTAAGAGGACACCAATTCCTCCCATCTCCTGGGTGTCTTGGAATGTCAAATATGAAACTTAGTACAAAGCCTAAATAACCTATTTGTGGTGGTTTAAATGAAAATGACCCCCATAGGCCCAATGCATTGGCACTGTTAGGCATGGGCTTGTTGAAATAGGTGTGGCTATTTTGAAGGAAGCATGTCACTTAGGGTGGGCTTTAAGGTTTCGTATGCCCAGTGTCTCACTCTCTTCCTGCTGTCTGCTGATATGCATGGAGAACTCTCAGCTCCTTCTGCAGCCCCATGTCTGCCTACATGTTTCCAACCATGAAGATAATGGGCTAAACCTTGGAACTGTTAGCCAGCCCCAGGCAAATGCTTTCCTTTATACCAGCTGCATGGTCATGATGGCTTCATGGCTGTGGTGCCCACTCACAGCAACAGAAACCCTAAATAAGGCACTGTTCATATGGTAATTTGATTCCCAAGGTCTAACAAAATTAATGTTGACATTTTTAGCTTTAACAAGGAAATGAGAGTTGGGGGTCTATAGTTTCAATCACCGGAGTCTACTGTAACATTTCCACTTCTATGTCTGAAGAGCTAATCTTAAAATAATTAAGAAATGAGAACAGGGGTCACAGCCCCCCACATACTTCTGACAAATTTTGTTCTCCTGCTAGGACAGGATCAAGCAAATTTCAGTTTGTGGTCAAATCCATGAATGAAGAGCATTCTGCCCCTAATTTTCCTGCCCCATGTCTATCTCCTGTCAAAATTTTCCCTTCTGCAGAGGTAGCTGTTGGCCATTCAGACAGATTCAAGAGACAAGGCACTCCCTTTGTAAACTTTGTATAATTTGTAAACTTTGCAAACCCTCAAGGCAGCAAAGTGGCCAGGTCCCTGCCTCAAGAGCTCCAGTAGTCAGGTAGTGGCCACTAGGCTTCCCCAAGGGACTCAGTGTTCATTTTTCTAATGGCTGTAACTGTCATTCTTAGCCCCAAGGTGGGGGAGTGGCCAGCCCTATTCTGTTAAAACAAACAAACAAACAAACAAACAAAACAACAACAACAACAACAACAACAAAAACTCTACCAACTCCTGATCAAGAAAACTAACCAATTCCTGAGTTTCCCAAGCTCAGGACGTGAAATCCCATCAGTTTTCACCCTGGAAATCCCCAATCTGGAAACTCTGCTCCCTAAGAAATTCTATATAAGCCCCGCCTGCTGCTCAGTCCCTTGCTGTCTTCTCATTGGAGTAGAGGCAGCCACCCTCCTGGGCTCTTCCTCCCAATAAATCTCTTATGTGAAGTTTGTGTGCTGTGACTTTGTGGTAATCCTTGGCTCTCAAGTGTCAGGTTGCCTTTCCCCCAAGTGCTGAAACACAGTTCCCCTACCTGGCATTGGGAGATATGATCAACAACCAATCTTACTTTCTCCTGATTAGGCTTGTGAGGTGTGGGAGTTGGGGTACCTCTCTAGTGACCCATCTAAGAAACCTCAAAAGTACATCTGTGGTTTTATTAATATAGCACCCCGTTATAGTGAAAACTAACTCACTGGTACCTGACTAGATGTGCAAGGGAGAAAGTAAGAGCAAGAGGAGACAAAGAGAAACAGGCCTTGAAGAATTTGGGCTGTCTATCTTTAGTTTGCTGTTATTACATCTGCACTGGTAAGTTTATTTGTGTCCTCGTCAACTAGACAGGTTTCTCAGGAGAGGAAGAACTGAGGTTATGCTAACGGATAGAATTAATGTTTAGTAGGTAGATGATAAATGAGCATATAGAACACCAAATGAATGTGAAAATAAGTTAACTTAGAGGCCACCTAGAGGTTGAGCTAAAGATATTGGAAATCTGGTTCTTGTAAGAGATGAGAACCCCAAAGTCTTACTTCCCCTAGAACCTGAAAGTATTTGACCTGGTTTCCAGCCATACTCGAAGAAAGCAGCTCTGACTAGTTGAAGTCGAAACAGTTTACTGAAATTGAGTGATAATTCATAAACTCTCTGATGAGTTTGGAAAACCACTCACGTGAACCTGTGTCCAATACTTTGCCCACATCTATATATCAGCAAATATTACAAATTGGTGTGGGACAGTGACCACCTCTGGAAGTCACTTGACATTAGTATTTCTTTACCACCAAACATCAGTTTGGTGTTCATGGAGCCTCCTGCATTTTAGAACTTGCAGCTTTATTTTCAGAGTCTGAGGTAAAATCTAGACAAATGTGTGTCTGATTTACCAGATTTATTAATAGAAGATGAAGTCAGTCTCAGGCTGAGAACACTTAGTCACAGTGAAGGGGAAAGTGTTAGAGAATAGAAAAGTTAACAGTGGTTCTACTGTAGTGGACTTGGCTATGCATCGTTAATATGTTTTCTTGTCTTCTTACTTAAAACAATGAAAAATGTACCTGTTTGCTACTATTAGCTGATCTCATATAGGAGAATGCATAATCAAGGCCCAGCTACAGCCTAGCTTTTTGGTTCTATGATGTCCTAACTCAGTCTTTTCAATAAAATTTTAAAAGGCACTGCTGCCATATTACCATAGTAGTAGAAAGGGAGAGGAAAGAAAGGAAAACCGTGTAAGTAAGCAAGAACATGCAGCTGTAGTCCTTGTTTCTATTACTACCAATAAGTTCATAGATAATGCCTATATCTTTCTTCATTGGCCACTTCATGCTTGTTTTACCCCAGATGTTCAATTTCCAAGTGGTCTAGAAGGACCTAAGCATTTGTCTTCTAGTGAGTTTTACAAAAGAATATGAAAATAGCATAGAATTCCTCAGGGACAATAACTCAGGTTTGGTGGTAATCAGGAGCACTCATCGTGATAAGCATGGAGCACCCTCTTCTTTACACTTTTATACCGATGGATCACCAAAGAGCAATTCAGTGGCATCATGGTCATATCCCCAGTGCATTATACCTCCAAACCCCTCCATCACGGAATATGAGGAAGAGGCAGAAGGCACATTATACATGGATTGTTGGGAGTGGTAGTCAGGGGGTGTGTCTATTCTCTGTTCATTGGTTTACAGACTCATATATTTTGTCTAGAAGAGAAAGAGCAACATATATTATTATTTTTGTTTA
>CACVCL010021225.1:0-65863 GCA_902729485.2 Mus minutoides
AGCGTCCACCCCTTTAACTGTAATTTCCACACAGTTGCTTATCTGCAGCGTCCACCCCTTTAACTGTAATTTCCACACAGTTGCTTATCTGTAGCGTCCACCCCTTTAACTGTAATTTCCACACAGTTGCTTATCTGTAGCGTCCACCCCTTTAACTGTAATTTCCACACAGTTGCTTATCTGTAGCGTCCACCCCTTTAACTGTAATTTCCATGAGAACGTAGGCTGCCTTGCTCTCTGCCATACAGGAGGTGCTCGTCCTATGCCCAATGAGGGAATCATGAGCTACAAAGAGGCTTCAGGAGCAGGTAGACAGGAGTTGTCTTTGATATGTGCCCCTCACTTCCTCACAGATAGTGAAGCCCTCTAGGGCATTAAACTTCTCTGACTTAACACAGGGGCAGTACTTGTATATAGGCATAGGATATTGAACAAATCTTTTTTTTTTTTTTAAATGAGAGTTCAAAAGGAAGGTGAGAAGGAAGAAAAATGGGGCCTGGGTTGTGGACATTAAGTCTTTGCTCTGCTGACACAAGTTCAACAGGAAGGTGTTGGTGGATGGTGTCAGCCGGGCAGGTGGGCGGGGTTTGAAGTGAAGCCCTGCAAAGGTTCGGGTCAGGATGGGAGGTAAACGCCATCAAGGAGAGCATGTGCGCCAGCCTTAGCATGGAGAGCATGTGTGTCAGCCTTAGCATGTAGAGCGTGGGAGCCAGCCTTAGCATGGAGAGCATGGGAGCCAGCCTTAGCATGTAGAGCGTGGGAGCCAGCCTTAGCATGGAGAGCGTGGGAGCCAGCCTTAGCATGGAGAGCGTGGGAGCCAGCCTTAGCATGGAGAGCGTGGGAGCCAGCCTTAGCATGGAGAGCGTGGGAGCCAGCCTTAGCATGGAGAGCGTGGGAGCCAGCCTTAGCATGGAGAGCGTGGGAGCCAGCCTTAGCATGGAGAGCGTGGGAGCCAGCCTTAAGAGCTTAGCATGGAGCCCTCAGTGACTGAGTGGTAAGATGCTGAGACAGGACTAAAGACAGAATAGTCAAAAGTTAGGAGAAAGGTGGAGCACATTGTAGCTGCCATCAGACACACCAGAAGAGGGCATGGGATCCCATTACAGATGGTTGTGAGCCACCATGTGATTGCTGGGAATTGAACTCAGGACCTCTGGAAGAGCAGTCAGTGCTCTTAACTACTGAGCCATCTCTCCAGCCCCGATAACTGCCTCTTGACACTGGGGAAATAGTGGGAAATTTTAATGTCTGTGGCATTTAAAACAGCAAACACACAGTACAGGGCAGATGAGAGGAGAGGGCCACAGGTTGGTTAATGCAGGTGATGTGCATGCGTGCTGTTCTACTGGGCAGTTTATTGCTGTGATAAACATGGTGACAGTGGTGGTTTGGAAAATGGCCCCCACAGGCCCGGGATTGGCACTCTTACGAGGTTTGGCTTTGTTGGTGGAAATTTGTCGCTGGAGGTAGGATTAAGGTTTCAGAAGCTCAAGCAAAGCTCAGGGGTTCACTGTTTCTTCCTGCTGCCTGTGGATCTGGATATAGAACTCTCAGCTCTTTCTCCAGCACCATGTTTTCCAGAGTGCCACCATGCTCTCTGACATGATAATGAACTAAATCTCTGAACTGTAAGCCAGCCCCAATTAAATGCTTTCCTTTATAACAGTTGCCATGGTTACAGTGTCCCTTCACAGCAATAGAAGCCCTAACAAAGACAATTGCCAAAAGCAACTTAGGGAAGAATGGTTTATTTGGTTCACGCTTCCAGGTTCCACTCCGTTACTGAGGGAAGTCAATCAGGAGCTCGAACAGAGCCCGGATGCTGAGGATGTCCTGCCTCCCACAGCCTGCCCAGCATGTCTTCTAATAAAACCCAGGACGTCTTGCCCAGGGGTGGCTCTGCCATATCATAATCAATCAAGAAGTGCCCCCACAGATCTGCCCACTGACCAGCATGCTGGTGATTCCCACCCTTTCAGATGGCTCTGGCTTCTGCCAAGACAAAACTGAGGAGCACATGGAAAGAGAAGGGACTTAGACAGAAGCCATGTGCACAGAGGTTCTTCCTTCCCAGTCCACTTCTCTGTGTGCTGGGCTCAGTTTCTTCGTTGTTAGGAGGAAATAAACTTTCACGTTATAAAACTCTCCAACACCTAGATTATAAAAAGAAATGTCTGGAGTTCCATGTTCATGTGTTTTAGGAATGTAGTTTGCTAGGAGAGACAGAACTCAGTCATCAACAAACTTTAAGGGCCCAGGACATGACTTTCTGATTCAGGAGACCTAGGGTCTTCTTCCTCATTCTCTTTATGGGCTACGGTTGTGCCTGTGATCCTGCATTAAGAGTCAATTGTGAGTGGGGAGTACCTGTGTCCTCTGCATTTCCCTGAGGTGACATGCCATCTTCAGACAGACAGGAGAGATGAAGAGGAAAGAAAGCGTGGGTCAGGAAGGAAGGCCATCACATGCAGAATGAAAATGACAGCAAAAGCACATTTCTGGATAAATCCTGCTGGGCTCTGTGTCGTGGATGCTCTGCCCTCTCCAGAATCATGGGCTTCCTCCTGGGCTCTGTGTCGTGGATGCTCTGCCCTCTCCAGAATCATGGGCTTCCTGAACGTAGCTGTGTAGTGGACCAGGCTCAGGGAAGCTCCGACTCTAGACTGTCTCAAGCAGAGCCACAGAACTCGCAGTGGAAGTTCTCAGGGCTCAGGCCAACATGGTGAGGACATGCTGGCCTTATTCTTCAGGACCAGGCACAGCCTTCATCTGAGACCGTGCACAACGGCGGCAACTAAACAGTGTTGGGAGACAGGTCAGCAAGACGGCTCAGCAGGTAATGCTGCTCGGTACCAAGACTGGTGGCCGAGTTTGATCCCAGGACCCACATGGGAGAAGTAAAGAACTGATTTCTACAAGTTTTCCTCTGGCCTCCACACAAAGATAGAGAGGTATGTGCACTGGATTGTTTTGTGCATCAACTTGACGCAGGCTGGAGTTATCACAGAAAGAGGAGCTTCAGTTGGGGAAATGCCTCCATGAGATCCAGCTGTAAGGCATTTTCTCAATTAGTGATCAAGGGGGTGTTGTCATCTCTGGGCTGGTAGTCTTGGTTCTATAAGGAAGCAAGCTGAGCAAGCCAGGGGAAGCAAGACAGTAAGGAACATCCCTCCATGGCCTCTGCATGAGCTCCTGCCTCCTGCCCTGCTTGAGTTCTAGTCCTGACTTCCTTTGGTGATGAACAGCAATGTGGAAGAGTAAGCTGAATAAATCCTTTCCTCCCCAACTGCTTTTTGGTCATGATGTTTGTGCAGGAATAGAAACCCTAACTAAGACAAATTGGTACCAGCATAGTGGGGTATTCCTGTAACAACCTGACCATGTTTTGGGGAGGACTGTGGAAGGACTTTGGAACTTTGGGCTTGAAGATCCATTCTGTGTTAAGAGCTCTGTCAGATGTTGTGTTGGAGCTTGGAAGATAATGTTGAGAACAGTGCAGAAGAAGGAGGTCTGACTGGTGAAATTTCAGAGGGAAAATTAAAGACTCTTTTCAGGGCCATTGCTATTTTGATTGGGAAGATTCTGTGGTTCTGGTTAGCTGGGGATGAAGAATCAGCTGTGATTAACAAGATACCAGAACTACTAAAACAAAACCTTTGCATTACTGGGACTATTGATGCTGGTTAGCTGGAGCTAAGAAATTAGCAGTGATTAAGAAGACACCAGCATCGTTGAGGTGATATCTTCTGGGAAGTGCTTTCTGAGAGCACAAAGAGGCTGTGTTCCAGAGGTAGCCAAAGTTGTACCTCGTGCAGCAACAGGACTTGGTAATGTGTAAGAGTCACCCAGATGGTACTGGTTTTGAAGGCATGAAGGGGTCATGCAGAGCAGCTGAGGCCATTGAAGCACTGTGAGAGGCCATGGAAGGCCACTGGTGAAGGTGCAGCCTCAGTTGCAATTGATGGCCCAGGACTGAAGGGGTCATGCAAAGGAGTTGAGGCTTGGCACCATGAAGAGAGCCTATGAGAGGCTGTTTGTTGGTGAAGCCTAGTTACAGCAGTGTTTTGGAGATGCCAGTACCATGAGATGACCACCAAGAACAGCAGCAGCAGTGGACTTAAGGCAGCTGGAGCCTAGAAGACAACCTTGTGTGCTACAAAGGGTATGACTGAAGAAGTGACCCAAGGCCTTGGAGGAGCCCAAAAGATCGTGAATTGGATCCCAGACATTGGACAGTTGGAGTTTGATTTTGCTTTTCATTGTGACTGTGCCCTGATGCTTTTCCCTCTTGAAGGAAGTATTTTAGAGGAACCCACAGTTAAGAGACTTTTAATTGTAAAGACTTTAGATTTTAAGAGAGATTGAAATTTTAAGAATTTTCAAAGACTGTGGGGCTTTTAAAGTTATTTAGATCTTGGGGATGAATAAGAAACTAAGGGTTGAGGCTTAATAGTGATGTGTTTGTGTGTCAAGTTGACAAGGGGTTAATTGTACTGGCTAGTTTTGTGTGTCAACTTGACACAGGCTGGAGTTATCACAAAGAAAGGAGCTTCAGTTGGAGAAATGCCTCCATAAGATCCAGCTGTAAGGCATTTTCTCAATTAGTGATCAAGGGGGAGAAGCCCCTTGTGGGTGGGACCATCTCTGGGCTGGTAGTCTTGGGTTCTATAAGAGAGCAGGCTGAGCAAGCCAGGGGAAGCAGGGAAGCCAATAAAGAACATCTCTCCATGGCCTCTGCATCAGCTCCTGCTTCTTGACCTGCTTGAGTTCCAGACCTGACTTCCTTGGTGATGAACAGCAGTATGGAAGTGTAAGCTGAATAAACCCTTTCCTCTCCAACTTGCTTCTTGGTCATGATGTTTGTGCAGGAATAGAAACCCTAACTAAGACAGGGAGTAAAGGTTTATTTAGCTTATACTTCCAAATTGCTATTCATCACCAAAGTAGGTCAGGACTGGAACTCTAGCAGGGCAGGAAGCTCCATGACAGAATCGACTCTGTGTGCTCAACCTACCAACGTAAAGTCTACGCAGCATCCTCCTGACACCCTGCAGAAGGAGAATGAATACAAATGGCCCCAAGATCACTCTGGTAATTACAAACCAACCTCTTTGCATGGTGCACACACCATAGTCTGGCTTCATGGTTATCTCAAACTCCATGTGCTTCTAGGCACTTTTTGGTCTCCTCTTGAGATCATTTCTACTGATCACCTTTTTGCCTGCTTGCTTACGTGTTTAAGATGGGATCTTGTTGTGCTCGCTTCGGCAGCACATATACTAAGATGGGATCTTGCTATGCATTCCAGGCTGGCTCCAAATTCTGAGCTCCCCAGCCTCTACCTCCCCAGTACTGAGATTATGGGCAGGGGCCAACCTGCCTGAATTTAATGACCATCTCCTTTGTGCCCTTTGCATCTTGGCATGTTTCCCTCACAGAAGGCAGGAAAGGACATTGTGGATGCTGTTTCCTAAGGATAAAGTCTCTCTAACTGGATGCTCCTGATCAGGTTTGGAGCTGAGATTTCTGTCCAGTGGGGTTGAGTCCAAGGCATGGCTGTGCCCGGCTCCCTGTCTTCATGCTGAGCGCTGCCTGCTTGCCTGCTCACATTTCCTGGTGAGATACGCTCCAGCTGTCGGTCCCTCAGAAGGTGCTGGCACACACCCTCCAAAATAACTCCTCTGGGCTGGAGACAGCAGGCCTTGCAAGGGCTGGGGGTGGGGGGTTGGGAAGAGGATGGCTGCCGTGTGGAGACCCGCTTGTGAGGACCTGCATTAACGGCCTTGTGGATTGCCTTGGTTTTCCACATATCTGACCAAGTCAATTTCCTGTGTTGGACCTCTTTCCATCTTCTGAAACCCAGAGTTTTCTGCTCTTCAATCTTGGCCTGGCTCAGTGGGTGATGGATTTTAATTTTTCTGCTTAAAAGGTACCAAGTGTTTGCCTGCAGAAAGGAGCACAGAGCAGCGCCAAGGGAGAGACATAAAGTTTAATTCTTTCCAAATGATGAAATTGGGTCGACTTTTTTCTTCTTCACTCCCTCTCTCTTTGTCTTTAATTTATTAAAACTTTAAGTACGCATAACAAAACCAATAGTTTAAACATAAAATTTTATGATGTTTAACAAATATAACCACTGCCACAGTTAATTCTTGTAATCCCTTTGAATAAAACATTAAATAAGCGTGTTAACACATCTACTAACATCATAGAACTATTATTAGCCCAAGAATTGGTTGGGTTTTTTTTTTTTTCTGCTCAGAAGGATTATGTTGCTCATTAAGACATTTTAAACATTGTAATGTTCTGTTTATACCTAAGAGAAACTTCCAGTTCCTGAATACACAGATATAAATAAGCAAGATCAACACTTCCGTGGTCTAATACAATTGGTCCTACCACATATAGCTTTCAAGTCCTCCCCTACGTTTGTCTAGTCTGAATGACGTCTGCACGGTTTGTTTTAAAGAATCTTGATTTTATTAGTGTATTTGAGCAGTTATTTATTTAGAACAAAATATGTGGTATCTGTTTTAGACACCGTGTTTACATTCCAGCACTCGGAAAGCAACCTGTGGAAACAAAAGCGAGAGAGACTCAAATGTCAAGCTCAGCTGTCTCACACACACTCGGTTTCCAGCCTGAACAGAGAGTAATTACAGCATAGGATAAGAGAGAATCTGTCTACAGTGCGGCCATCAAAGCCAGAGCCACAGGGAGGAAAATAACCCTGATTAAAGAACCCTAATCTGAACGATTCTGGGTGACCTAACAACCCATATCCCAAGGCAGTTTACACAGCTTGGAGCTCAGAGCGCCAAAGAGACTTGGTTTAAAGACTTACTCGGTACAGAGTTTCCGTATTCTATCATTCCCTCAGCATCTCCTTCTAAGGGACCCAGCTAAATGGAATCCTTCTCTGAAACGAGTCCCTTGACTCTCCAGGGCAGACTTAGCCACTCCCTTGTGTATCCCTCCGGTGGCTCCTGGGGTACTACACTTTTTGAGCCATGGTCACTGAAAACATGGTTATAGGTCTGACTTCCTTCTTGGGCTAGGAGCCACCTGAGGTGGACTGTGTCTTTTCAATCTGTACACAGCCCTAGCAAAGAAAACTACTTGTTAGTGGATGAAAAATTAATTAATAAATATTGTCAAGCAGGGCTTGGGAAGTGGCTCAGTCATAAAGTGCTCACTGTGCAAGCATGAAGACCTGAGTTAGCGTCCCGTGTGTACAAATCTTGACATAGCAGAGCAGTGTGTACTTATAATTGGCAGCATACGATAATCAATAATCCTGGTGGTGTGGAGGCAATAGTCTTTAAAGAATCCACCTGCAATCAAGTAAACTCGTTTTCCATTGTCACTCTATTGACATCGCCAGCCTTTGAAATCACTATGAGGAAGTCACAGTTTTGACTCATTTTAGTGTGTATGCACGTGTGCAAGCTGTGTACATGAAGGCAGAAGTTGATATCTCTACCTGCTAGTTTAGAACCAGGTGTCTATCAAAGCTCCACCTGTATGCCACCAAACCTGGAGTTTTACATGGGTGCTGAAGACATGCCTCATGTCTTCATGCCTCGCAGCAGAGCACTCTACCTATTTAGCCATCTCCTCAGCCTAGTCTAGGACATTTTTATTTCTGGAGTTTTCTTATTTAGGCCACAAAGAGATGAGACCCTTAATGCTAAGCCATTGTTCTTGGGACACATTTTCCATAAATAACATTTCATTAGTCAGGTGAGTGTGACCATATAGTGAAGTCAGTAAACTACACTTCTAATTCTTCCTATTCACCTTAGGGCTTCAATTATACATTTGATGATACTGTTATGGTGTGGATTGGGCCGGGGCATGCTGGGCTCTTATCCTAGTACTCAGGAGACAGAAGCAGGAAGATTTCTTCAAGTTTCAGCCAGGCCTGGTCTTCATAGAGAGTTCCAGGCCATTCAGCTAAATTATGAGACACCATCTCAAAACAAACAAAAATAATAAATTAGTGGTTTGCCTGATTAACATCCAACTTCCTCTTTAGAAACTGGGTTGATTAAATGCAAGAAAACAGAGAAAAGATGAGAAAATCTTGACTTTCATTTGCTTTCTAGTATCTTGTTTTCCTTTATGCAGAAAGAGAAGCAGCCTGCTTATGTTTTGATAATACTGTTTATCTGTGGATGGTGCAGGCAGGAGCCAGCTGTTTCCCATAAAGCTATCTTGGGAAATCACACCAGAGCTGTCCAGAGAGCACATGCTATCTGATTCCACTACCAGGGGGTAGTTCCTGCTGAAATGCTGTAGGAAGGCTTTCTAGAACAGGCCAAGATGTCAAGAATGGTTACTGCTGACAGACGCCAAAGTCAATGTGAAGTATGGGAAGCAGTGGGAAACTCTTCTCTCGGAGAGAGGAAGGAGGTGCTGCGGACGCTTCAGGCTGAGGCCTTGGTCACTTGAGTTCTGAATATAACACATATTTTGTCACAGAGGTCCTCAGAACCTGAGGCTGATGATCAGGGAGAGAAAAGAGAACACTGCCAGCTATTATTTAACTAATTCCCCAATTTGAAGCATTAAGGAATTGTCCTTGAAGTACCCAAGAGAATAAAGCATTTTGATGATTAACATTGGTGGTAACTTGACAGAATCTAGACTTATATCATGTCTGTGAGGGTCTTTCTACAATGGATTAATTGACATAGAAACCCATTCCTAAATGTGGGGGTTCCATCCCATAGCCTGGGGTTCTGGACCAAATGGGAAGAAGAAATGGAGCTGAGCAACTGTGTTCATCTTGCTCTGCCTCCTGACTACGGATAAGGCTGGACCTGTTGCTCAGACTTTAGCAGACCGAGTTCTCCACCCTTGAACTGTGAGCCACAATGAACCCTTCCTTCCTTAAGTTGCTTTTGTAAGGATATTTTGTAAGGTCAATGAGGAAATGACTAATACCTGTCTCAAGCAAAGGGGAGAGGGGGCCTGCAGAGTAACCATGGACAGTGTATCTCAGGAGAGACAGCCAAGCTTTTTGCAAGAGAGAGAAGCTGAAGAAAGATTTCTAGAGCTGGGGAGAAACTGTCAGACTGAGCTGCACATACTCAGGACAATGGTATTTATAGACACAAGACACTGAGACAAGAGAGGACCACTGAGGACCACACAAAATCAAATCAGCACCACATGAGAAATGGAAGCCAGTATCAGAATAGCTACACATCCTTCTGTGCTCTGTTTCCCCTTCTTTCCCTTAATGTCTGGAAGGCTGAAAAGCCTGTGGGAGCACTGTCTGCATGCAAGCAGTGTGTGTCTGTGGGCATTGTGTGTCTGTGGGAGCAGTGTTTGCCTGTGGGCAGTGTGTGTCTGTGGGAGCAGTGTGTGTCTGTAGGCAGTGTGTGTCTGTGGGAGCAGTGTTTGCCTGTGGGCAGTGTGTGTCTGTGGGAGCAGTGTGTGTCTGTAGGCAGTGTGTGTCTGTGGGAGCAGTGTTTGCCTGTGGACAGTGTGTGTCCATGAGCAGTGTGTGCCTGTGGGCAGTGTGTGCATGTGGGCAGTGTGTGCCTGTGGGAGCAGTGTGTGCCTGTGTACAGTGTGTGTCTGTGAGCAGTGTGTGTCCGTGAGCAGTGTGTGCCTGTGGGCAGTGTGTCTGTGGGCAGTGTGTGCCTGTGAGAGCAGTGTCTGCCTGTGTACAGTGTGTGTCTGTGGGCAGTGTTTGCCTGTGAGCAGTGTGTGTCTGTGGGCAGTTTGTGCCCATGGCAGTGTGTATCTGTGGACAGTGTGTGTCTTTGGGAATAGTGTTTGCCTGTGGACAGTGTGTGCCTGTGGACAGTGTGTGCCTGTGGGCAGTGTGTGTCTGTGGACAGTGTGTGTCTGTGGGAGCAGTTTGTGTCTGTGGGCAGTGTGTGCCTGTGAGCAGTGTGTGTCTGTGGGCAGTGTTTGCCTGTGGGCAGTGTGTCTGTGGACAGTGTGTGTCTGTGGGCAGTGTGTGTCTGTGGGCAGTGCTTTAAATTACTAGTTTGAAACCTAGTCTGCTGCTTTAAGCCTCAAGCCAGTTCTTTCCCTAAAAGAGGAAGCAGAAAATATATGGAGACTCCACCCCTCGTTGGAAAAGCTCATTGGAAAAGCTCATTGGAAAAGCTCATTGGAAAAGACCACGTCTACTGAGAAGGTGGAGAGAACAGGAGTCAAATGCTAACTCCAGGTTTACTTCCACCCAATTATTTTTTCTATCCACCATACTGGTCTTTGCTTACACTTCTGGTGAAATACCTCATGTGCCTGCTTCATTGAATTTCATGAGCTTACAGATTCATACTGTAACCCAATGGCTCTTGCAGCATCTGAGAGAGGCTCACTGTGATGAGCACAATGACCAAAAGTAACATGGGAGGAGACAGATTACTACTGTTTGTTTTACAGGCACACTCCACCACTAGGAGCCAGGATCTTGAGGCTGGGGCTTGAGAGAAGAACCCGACATAGAACTTGGCTCCCTGGCTTGCCCCCTCCGGCTTAGCTAGCTTTCTTATTCAGCTCAGCCCCACCTGCTGAAGGGTGGCACCACCCCCGTGCAAAGGGCCATCAAGTGGGAATCAAGAAGATGCCCCACAGATGCAGCCACAGGCCAGTCTAATCTCGACAAGCCTTCAGATGCCCCATAGATGCAGCCACAGGCCAGTCTAATCGCGACAAGCCTTCAGTTGACATTTCCTCTCCCCAGATGACTCTATAAGACCCTGAAACAGGATCACTCCTGTCCCAGGATGAGTTGGCGCCCCCAAACTCGAGAGAAACCACTTGATGCAAAACAAGAGGTTTATTGTCAGCCAGCTGAGGAAGAACTCCTTTCTCCTGGAAGGGCAGGGGAGTTTGACCCCAAGTGGTAACAGTAGGGAGCTTTTAAGGAAAAAGTGAGGAATTGGGAGGAGTTGGGCTACAGCTCTTCTCTGGGGGGGGTGTCCTTGGTAAAATTACAAGGCATGAGGAGTGGGGAGTGAGTTATAGCTCTTCTTTGTGGAGTTTATCTCTGTGTCTTTGGCATAGGGAGGCAGGCAAGCCCCTGGCTAGGTCTTTTTACAATTATTACTTCTCTGGTTGTAAGGTAGTGAAACAAAAGGCTTTTTGCTGGCTTTAGAGAACAAAGAGCTTCTTACTGGCTGTTTTTTAGAGAAAAACAGGCTTGGGGGGTCGTTTGGGGTTTTTACATTTCAGGAGGAAGCGCTTTGGGACCTCACAACTCTAGGTTTGTGACAAATTGACAACTGAAGCAATTATGACACTTTATTTACTTATAGGCCAGAGCTACACATGTGAGTCCTGTGTAAGAATGTTTCTTGGGACCATGTAATCTGATGTTACATTGAATGGCCAGACATCACAGTCTTACCAAGTTAATATATAAATTAATTTTCACAGTTCCATTCTTCTTCCAACATCTAAGACATTGAGAAAGGACCAACTGTGGTCAAAGACAGCAGTCATGCAAATGAAAATAAGGCTTTTTTTTTTTTAGCTTCAACTACATCATAGTTGTATGGGGGGGGGGTGTTTTTGTTTTCTACAGAGTGAGTTCCATGACAGCTAAGGAGACACAGAGAAATCTTGTCTCAAAAAGTTCAAAACCAAAACCTACCAGATCATCGCTTTGCAGTGCTATGTATCAGGTAAACTGTGTTGATACATATAAAGGTTTTTAGTTTCCTGTTGCTTAAACTCACTAGAAACCAAAAGTGGAGCCATCACAACCTTCTCAGGTTCACATCACAGCACCCCACCTAGTGGGAGAAATATGGTGCTACTGTGATGGTCCTGCATGGAGGCTGAAGGTTGATATAGAGCTCTTCCTTTTATACTATTGGATGCCAGCCGAGGCAGGGACCAAGAGGAATAGTGTGGCAGACTACAATGGTTGAGAAATTGTTACAAGATTTGCTTGTGACTGAGGGAGTATAAAGAGTTTGGAGTTACTGGAGATTGGGTGAAATTGTGGGGAAAATTTTAAAGGCTCCCCTCCCATCCTCTCAATTTAGGGAGTGGGGCTCTCTGGGGGGGCACTTGGGGAGTTGAATGCTAATTTCTTTTAGTTGTCAGACACAGTGGACCAGGGAGAATAGGGGAAGCTGATGAGCTGCTTTGTGGTAGAGAAGGGCTGGGCTTCCAGAGAGAGAGAGAGAGAGAGAGAGAGAGAGAGAGAGCGCAGACACAGACAGACACAGACAGAGCAAGGGGCGCATGTAAGCATGTGAGTGTATATTCGAGCATGGGTGTGGTTGTATGAAAGCAAGCTGACATTTAAGGCTGTGTTATATCTCAATACAGCTGTGCAGTCAGAACTCATGACTAACTTCTTAAAGCACTTCCCAGACTGTGTCCTCATCCTTCTCTTGGCCTCTCTTACTTCATTCACTTTTACTAGCAGGAAGCCCTACATTCATGACGAAGATCTAGCTCATCAGGGATGATTTAGGAAGATTTCTAAATTGTTTACTTATTTTGAGGGGGGAGGGTCATGCCTGCACCATGACACATATATGATGTATGATGGTCAGAGGGAAGTCTGTGGGATTCTGTTCTCTCCTTCTACCTTGTGGGTTCCAAGGATCAAACTGAGGTCCTCAGAAAGCAGCAAATACCTGCCGAGCCTCAAAAATCTATACTTTTATTAACTAAGGAATAGGGAAGAAAATAGCCAAGTTCTGAGAATCATCACCATGGCCTGACAGGCGTGTCCAACTCTGTGACAGGAAAAGGGCATCTACAAAGTTCACCCCTGAGGATCTCACAATGGAATTTAAAAAAATGTTTTAATTAAGTTTGTGGTTTTGTGCTGGGCTGCAATTGTAGCTATCTCTGGTCAGATGATTTTAGGCTGCAGGGTGGGCATGCTGGGGAAACTGTCTAGGCATGCTGCAGGTTGAAGAACAGCTCAGTCTGTCTCAGTCCAGGATCCATTTATTGGAAGCCTGTTGCTGCTGTCCCTGAAAGCCAAGTGCTCCAACCCACAGCAGCAAAGCAGAATGCCTGCTCCCCAAAGATAGGACAGGGACAGGGGAATAGGCCTTCCCAGGGCCCTCCTCCCAATCTCACCGATCTCACCTATTAATTTCTATAGGGGAAAGGGTGGACAACGAGCCAAAAATGTTTAGAGAGCATTTCAGGAGCTGCTGTGTACCTTGTCCCGTCCAGTTCTATTTTGAATAATGAGTTACTGGAACGGATAGGATTTCACTGGTGGAAAGGACACCTACTCTGACACCAGAAACATCATGGTTTGGGAGGTGGGGGTAGAAGGTTCAGAGATAGATGGTGGGGCAAGATGAAGAAGCTGACTGCAGGCTCCAGGCCCTTGCAGATACTCCCTTGGAGAAATGGAGTTAGTTCTCTGGTTCAGACTCTGGGCTTTAGGGCTTGATTGCTGAAGGAATCTAGGGTTTTCTTTCCACCTGGAGAACCTCAGCAGCACCAGAGGCAGGATCAGGCACCAACAGATGCATCAGAGCCTCTGTTTAGTGGACATGGGTTGTTCCAGGGTCCAGTAACACAGTGCCACCCAACAGCAAATGAGTGGATACTCAGTCGAACAGAAAGTGTCCCCTGTTCAGGACCTTATTCACAGAGCCTTGCTCTTTAGACAGGACAGCCTGGGTGGTCGGGAGGACTCACTGGCTACAATGATTCCTCCGAATTACTTCCTTAGAAAAGTTTAAGTTCTAACTCCTCTCCAAGTTGTTACACCAAGGCAGTTTAGGACCTGTGTTTGTGGTGGGGGTAGGGTGCCCAATAGAGCAGTGGCTTAGCATTTGTGAAACCCTGGGTTTGAAGCCCAGCACTGAAAATAAATGTAGCTTTCCTGCTTACATCTTACAGTCTTGGAGATGGGCAGCATAGATCAGGAGTGTTTTCTGGAGTAGAACTGAGTTGTAAATGCAGACTTGGCAGCTTAAAGGGCTTGAAGAGGGACTGAGTCTATCCAGAGGTGAAGTCGGGACAGAGAAAACTGCACTTATCACATCCCCTGGCAGGTACCAAGAGCTCCCCCCATGTCAGCTGTTGATGGTATACTGACTTGGGTTTCTGATGGTTTGGGTTCTGTGGACTTTTTCTTTTTGTGGTACTGATGATGGAATCCAGGACTTCTGGCATCTGCCTCTTGACTTCGTCCTAGTCCTTGGCCCTGCTGCTATCTCAGTAGAGACCTGCCTCTCCAATCCAAGTGGATGTGGACCCAGGCTGAACATTCTCAGCCTGCATCTAGTCACTGGTACTTTTCTTCAAAAGAAGGAAGCTAGAAAGAGACAGAACGCTGGCATTTGGAGTTTTCCGGGGAGGGTTTCTAGCCGAGAGCTATTTTAAGGCACAAGCAGGTAGTCTTGTGAAGGCTGGAGGAACTTTGTATCTCACAAGGGAGCCAAATCCTAAGGATCTGCTTCTGTAGCTGAGTCCAGATAGTTTCTCAGAGACGCCAAAGCAGGGGGCCCAGATAGGCTTAATTCTGTCTCTGTGTCCGAAGAAAAGCCATGAAGGAGGACAGGGACTCAGAGAGGAAAATGAGAAGATCTGATGGGTGACTCCTAAAGCATCCAGCATCTGACAAACACCGAGGCCCCAAGGATGACGCAAAAAAAGTGACATTAATATTCCACGCAGACAAGTTCAGGCACATGCTCAGGAAAATATGTCCCAACTACATTCTTCCTGAGCCTCAGAGTCTGCTTGAGAAGATGATGAAGTTTCATACCCAAAGCTAGGGAAAATAAAAGGAAATTAGAAATGCTGGATGAGCAGGGGAGGGTCATGGAGTCTGTGTGGGAGGGTCATGGAGTCTGTGTGGGAGAGTCATGGAGTCTGTGTGGGTGGGTCATGGAGTCTGTGTGGGAGGGTCATGGAGTCTGTGTGGGAGGGTTATGGAGTCTGTGTGGGAGGGGCACAGGTGTGTGGGGAACAGCTACACTAGCTGCTTCCAGAAACCTCCCTGCTCCTTTCACTGTTGTTGGAAGACAGACTGTGGCAAGGAAACTTCAAAGGCATTCAGATGACAGTTTAAGACTTCTTTTACCACGTGTAACCTGGACCTAAGTACCTAGCCCAGCTAACTTTACAAAGAGAATGGGCCATATTCTCTGCTTATGACAGGTTTACTATTGGATAGTCACACAGGGCACAAAGATGGGACTGAAGTGTTGCTGCCAGAAAGCTGTTTTTATGCTTCAAGAGACACAGGGTAGGAGATTTTTACAAGAGCTGGGAAGAAATCTCTCTGCTTTAAAGCCCCTCTGAGGACACCTGTCCAGGTCCCTCCCCTCCAGGAACATGAATCACGCTTCTGTGGTGTGGGCTCAGGGTGCAAACTCTCTATTCTGCCTGTCAACACAACTTACCACCACACTCCAACTCTCCTTGCTGCTCAGTCTTTCCATGCCATCTCTTGGAGAGGAGAAAAGGAGAAGTCGGAGAAACTTCAGAAGACATCATCCGGAACCTGAGGCTCTGCCCAGTGAGCCCCCCCTCTTTACAGTGTAGACATCGTCTGGAACCTGAGGCTGTCTGCCCAGTGAGCTCGATGTAGGGCACACAGGAGCTGCCTCACAGCTGCTCGGGTTCTCTTCTCTTGACGCACAGGCACGCCTGTGAGCTACTTTGCTTTGTCCTTACTGGCTCTGGTGAGGATGCACTCTGACAACACCACCTATGCCCCACCGTGATAGTTGGATACTCCACCACCACCTAGCCCCCCGCCCCCGTTTTGGAAGAAGTGGTCTGTGCCGAGTATAACTGTGCAAACAAAGAGCCACAAACGGTTGGGCTGTGCCGCTAGTCACTCAGTGACTCAGAATTCCTACCTAGAAAATAGAAAGTGAGCCTGAGCCAATGTCTCTGGGATTGGCCAAAATGTCTGGATATTTGGAAATACTCAGATGCTGGGTACCAAATACACCCATCCTCTCCAAGCCACTGACTCAACCTTGGCAGCCAAGAGATGCCAAATAGCATTTAGTCAAGAGATTTCATGGGATTAAAGAGAGTCAGTGAAAGGAATTTTGCTGTAAACAAAATAAGTCCAGTTGTTTGTTATGATTTTTGAACCCCCAGGGTTGCTTAAGTTCTCAGCGTGCCTTGGTTGGTTAGCTTCCCACGCCACCTGCCTGCCATTCTTTCTAAGTCTTCAGTGTAACATATGTGCTAGTTCAGGGCTGAAGAGATGAGTCCGTGGGTGAGTATGCCTGCTTTGCATTTGAATTTCCAGCACATGAAGGTCAGGCATGGATGCATGTGCTAAAAACACAGTCCTGGGGCAGAGGCCAGCGGACCCAAGGAGCTAACTGGCTGGCCAGCCTGGCTGAAGTGATGTGCTCTGTTTAGCTAGGTTTTTTCTCTCTCTCTCTCAAGGAGATAAGGTGGGGGAGAGAATGAGGAAGCCACTCAACATCCTGTTTTGGCCTCAGCATGCTTATGCATAATCATACATGTCTACACATACACATGTACATGCAACACACACACACACACACACACACACACACACACACACACCGGTGGGGGGAACCTTGGTTCAAATCATCATCATGGAAACAGACAATAGCTTACCCCCACTACCCTGTGACATTTAACTGTGGTCACTTTAAGCTCCTAGCTCAGCTTCAAGCAGACCCTGACTGAACAGTAGGTTATGGTAGCAGACACGACATGAATTGGATCTGATGAGGCAGTCATTCAGCATAAACCTGCTCTTTCTTCTTCCGCCATGCGGAAACTTCGGGTTCCCAGAGTGTAACCTGGGAGCTCTGGCCACCTGCTGAAGAATCCCCCTAGGCTTAATAAGACTTGTAGTCCCCTCCACAGTGACAGGAAGCCATCATCTCTGAGTACCACTGTTTCTAACACTCCTTTCTGCCCCCGCAGCTGTTGAGTGTCTTAAGATTAACAGGCTCTGAACTAGAACATTAGTTAAGATTTACCACCCCCTTTAGTCATTGTTTCCAATGATTCCGTAGCATTCTCTGTAATTGCTGGTACAGTCTGAGAGCATTTACAAAGCCAGCCAGGTGCTTCACAAAGTCCGTGGGCTTGGGGTAGAGGAGGTGGTTTGGTGGTAGTTTGCCTATTTAGCTTATGTGAGGCTCCATTTCTGTTTGCTTGTCTGAGACAGGCTCCCACTATGTAGTCCTGGCTGGTTAAGAACTGACTTATGCAGACCGAGTTGACAGCCAAGTCACAGAGCTCTACCAGCTCCTGGCTGGTGAGTGCATACTGGGGTTACAGGTACGCCATGTGGCACCACACCCAGCCCCCATTCTATGATTAACATTTTAAAAAATCCTAGTATCGTTTTCTAAGATTTTCATTTGGTTTGGTTTGTGTTTCACTTGCTGTCCAACTGGGATTGCTTGTATTATTACAGCATTATATAGGTCCCTGGACTATTAGCAGAATTTTATTATTAAATCACTTAACTTTAATAAAAGTCCAATTACATTTGAAGGTACCTGGTCTAAAATCCACCCACTTGATGTGCCCAGAGGATTCATTAACCCAAGCAACTGAGGCAGGAGCTTTGGGTGGAGCAGGTGTGAATACTTGGCTACCGTGGACACTGGGTAATACACAAGCAGGCAATGATGGCCTTTTCTTTTGACAATGTAGCCTGGTATTTCTGCTGAAAGGGCAAAAAAGGAGTTGGCAGAGCTTTCAGGCTCCTAGGGGGCCACTGAGTTATAAGACCAGGATGTAAGTGGAAACGTCTCACTGCCAAAGTCTGGGAGCCCCCAAGTCCTTATTAACTGGCCTTGCAGCTAAGCAGTGATCTACAGACATTGGAGAGTGGCCACAAATGGCAATCAGATCAATGCTGTTTCAGAGATTTAAATCCTTGTAGAATTGGGTTCCTCTGGAGGAGAGTAGGCAGAGCTATGGGTCGGGAAGTGTGCCGACTAACACAGGGTTGTGGTGCCTAGTGGGTGGCTGAGACTAAAGATCTCCAGTCTGAGTCTCAGAAGGCGACTGTACTTCAGGGAACTCCTGACAGCGAGGAGCAGAGTTCACCTGGTTGGAGGCGAATGTTGTTTTCCCTCCTTAGAGTCCACCCTGCTTAGTGGGTCTCTTACTCCAGGAGCCACACTTCTTTATTCAGGGTTGACAGTGTGTTGGGCACTGCACTGAATGCTTTATTGTTAGCATGTCACATGTCATGTTAACATGACAACATAANGAACAGGGCTGGAGGCGAGGGAGCAATTTCGTGAGTGGGGAGAGGAGGGGGGTGAGGTAGAGGGCTTCTGGGTACAGGCAAGTGTGGAACGTCCAATAGCAAGTGTTCTTTAGGACCTGAGTGAACAGGAAAGCCATGGGGAGAGGCTCAGCAGAGTCATGCCCATGTCCCATGTGTCGGAGAAGAGGATGGGGGAGCGGGAAGAAAACAGCCATGTAGCTGTTAAATAGCCCAAATCAGTAATGAGATGTGTGTGAATCACAGGCTCAGAGACAGTCCTGGGCAATCAGATACATAGTAACTTGGTCTAAGGCACCTAAGTAGCAAAAGGCAGGCTAGAGTTTAGACAAAGATTATTTTAGTTTACTCTCTGTTGCTGTTATAAAACTCTGACCAAAAGCTGCTGGGGAAAACAAAGATTTATTGTAGCATTTGGCTTATCAGCCTTTATGATGGAAAGTCACGGCAGAAACTCAAGGCAGGAACCTAGTGGCAGGAATTGGGGCAGAGGCGGTGGAGGAACGCTGTTTACTGGCTTGCTCACCACTGCCTACAGAGTACTTCTCCCCTCCCCCCACCAACTAGTAACCATGGAATAGCTCTCAACAAAATTTCCTGCAGACTAACGTAATGGAGGTATCATCTCAATTGAAGTTTTCTTTTCTAAGATGATAAAACCTATC
Source organism: Mus minutoides (assembly GCA_902729485.2). NCBI lineage: Eukaryota > Metazoa > Chordata > Mammalia > Rodentia > Muridae > Mus > Mus minutoides. The sequence continues at coordinate 18,880 of CACVCL010021225.1, forward strand.
ACAAATACATGAAAACTAATTTTGTTATCTTCACACTAACTCTAGTGATCTGTGGTCATGGGTAATGAGGAGAAGAATTTCCAGTATCTAAACCTGAAGACAAAACGATCTCACTGTGTAAAACTCAGGACAGAAATGGTGTTGGTGTTGGGGTGTGTGTGTGTGTGTGTGTGTGTGTGTGTGTGAGAGAGAGAGAGAGAGAGAATGAATATGAATGAACTGCCTTTTCTCTCCAAAATTAAAAGTCAGCAGAGCTTTCCAGGACACCAAGAGAGCAGTGAGCATTCCCATGCAAACCTCTTGGTTCTCTCTGAGGACTAATGGACCAACGTGAGCTGATGGCCCAGCACAGGTGCCATGGGTGAAGAGAAAGGTCTCAGCCACATTAGACAAGAGCCAGTGAGGAGGCTGCATACTGTGGCCACATTTACACAAGGAAAGCCAAGTAGAAGATTTGAGCAATTACCCCAGTAACTACAGGCTGGGGAGCCGGCCAACTTGGGCAATTCAGATACAAACATGTGTGCTGGCTGCTTCCCTCGCCAGAATTACTTGATAATCACCCAACTGTCTGTTTTTGCTTAGATAAAGAGAACAAGAAACAGGTCTCCATTTGAGTCAGCAACCTCCCATGGGCCACAGTGAAGTGGGCTGAGGAGGTACAGGGGTAGGTTGTTCCCAGGAGTCCACCTCCAGTTGCACAGAGGTGTTAACCACAAGAAAGACAGAGGGAAGGTTCTGGGGACCCTGATGTGAACAATGCCCTTCCCACAAAATTAAACTTGAGACAAACTTAAGAGAGGAAACTGAAATGTGTTGTCCAGACATAGTCTTTGAGGGAATTCGGGATGCCCAAGTGGTAATGGATCTGTATGGGGCAAAGCTGTTGTGTGAGCTGGGTTTGAACAGTCAGTCAGGTTATCCAGGAAAGGACAAACAGAAAAGAGAGGCGCCTAGGGAACGAGAACTTTTTCCTCCTCTAGTGTAATAATTAGTTTAACCAGGAATCAGAGAATCCAGTACCCATTAAGCACCAGGCACACTTTAAAGTCTTTATATATACCCTCTTGCTACATCCTGTCAAGTATCAGAAGTATCACTGTTATTTTCGAATTTGTATGTATAAGAAATATAGGCAGGTTTGGGTGTGCAGCCTAGTGGTTAAACATTTGTTTAGCATGTATGAGGTCTTGGTTTCTGTTTCTAACACTATAAAGAGAGGGAAAGGAGAGTGGGAAGGGGAAGGTATAAGAGGAGGGAGGAAAGGGGAGGTGGGAGGGAGGGAGGGAAGAAGGGATGAGGAGGGAAAGACAGTCAGAGAAAGAGAGACAGACAGAAACAAAAACAGAGACAGAGAGAGAGACACAGAAAGACAGAGACACAGAGACAGAGAGAGGCAGAGACAAAGCCAGAGAGACAGGACACACAGAGAGACAGAGAAAGGCAGAGAGAGGGATCTAAAGCACATAATAGTTTACTACTTACACACAGTAATAGTTTTGGGTTGTGGCAAAGCTAGGGCTTAACCTACAGCTATCAGTATCTGAGCATCTACACCTCTCCCCCTGGTCTGGGTTAGTCTCTAACAGCACCTCAGTTGGGGGCTGGAGAGATGGCTCAGCTGGTAAGAGCACTGACTGTTCCTCCCAAGGTCCTGAGTTCAAATCCCAGCAACCACATGGTGGCTCACAATCATCCGTAACGAGATCTGATGCCCTCTTCTGGTGTGTCTGAAGACAGCTAGAGTGTACTTACATATAATAAATAAATAAATAAATAAATCTTTAAAGAAAGAGACTCAGTTGGCAGCAAGACCTGGTATTTGGCTAAGACCAGAGCTGAGCTCCAGAGTCCAGCCCTCGCAGAACAAACTCCATGACAGAGCTCTGGTTCTACCCTGGTCCTCTGTACCGAGCACCTCCTGCCTTTCTTTCCTTTGGGCTCTGTACAGGCTAGTTTTTGTGTCAACTTGACACAGCTGGGTTATCACAGAGAAAGGAGCTTCAGTTGGGAAAATGCCTCCATGAGATCCAGCTGTGGGGTATTTTCTCAATTAGTGCTCAAGGGGGAAAGGCCCCTTGTGGGTGGGACCATCCCTGGGCTGGTAGTCTTGGGTTCTGTAAGAGAGCAGGCTGAGCAAGCCAGGGGAAGCAAGCCAGTAAAGAACATCCCTCCATGGCCTCTGCATCAGCTCCTGCTTCCTGACCTGCTTGAGTTCCAGTCCTGACTTCCTTTGGTGATGAACAGCAGTATGGAAGTGTAAGCTGAATAAACCCTTTCCTCCCTAACTTCCTTCTTGGTCATGTTTGTGCAGGAATAGAAACCCTGACTAAGACAGGCTCCAACTCCTCCACTTCTTCCCTGCATAAACTGAGCATGCTCTTGAAAGCTGGGGCAACAGGCTTCTTCTCTCCCAGCCTCACAGGTGTGGAGAGCCTTCACAAGGTGGCCATTGTGTGACCTTGTCAGAGTTCTTCTGATCCCTTTCCAAATGTGCATCCATGACCTCTCACTCAGGCCAGTGCCAAGATATGCCAAGGAAGCTGTGGAGCTATCTGTGAGACATGGCCCATCCTGAGACATGGCCTTCCCTCTGAGATATGTACCCACTACCATCATTCATGTGCAGAGCTGTTTCCTGAAAGACAAACGATGAACTGGAAGGGCTGCCCACACTCAGTCTCTCTTGGGAGAGCCTCAATTCAAGACAAAACTCGTGGTTCGGAATCCTGTTGGCAACAGAGCAGACCCTTTCTAGTGTGTCTGAAAGAAATGAGCTAAGAACTAGTCGTGGTTCTCCAGAGACTTCACCCTGGTTCCTGGAAGTAAATATTTTGAAATTGAATTTGTAACAGTGTTTCCATTTTTCGAATATGGGATCACAACTACTTGGGGCTTAATTTTTTTTTAACCAACATTCAAAACACCCCAGTAAACAGATTTACAGACTTTTTTTTTAAACCCAAGTCACAGAGGGCGATAACACCTCTATTTGACTGAAAATTCTATTAAGTTGGAGATGCGTGTGTATGGACAATGAATCAATGCTTTAAATTCGAACCGAGGCTGGAACAAGAGAGGGTAAGCATGGGTCACTCATTGGCAGCTCATGTTCCTCTGTGGGTTTAGTGAAATGAAGGAGGGAGGGAGGGGGCGGGGAGCGGGGCTTTGGCAGGACCTAGTGGATGGTGATGCTACAGCAGCTTGTCCTCACTGCCCTCTTCTCCTAGCACCAGCTCCACTCCCAAACTAAGGGATCAAGTTTTTAAACAGAGTCTTTTCTATTCGCTTTCTTAACGTAGCTCCATAGAAGCTTTTTGCTATTTGGAAAACAGCATCAAGGGAGGCTAAGTCTTCAGTAAGCCAGGTGTCTCAACTCCTTAGAAAAGTGGAAAAAGATACCGCAATCTGCTCCAGCATGGGAGATACGAGAGACTTGTGGAGATACGAGAGACTTGTGGAGATACGAGAGACTTGTGGAGATACGAGATACTTGCAGAAAGGAGGAAGCACAGCATGAGAACCTGAACTCAGAGATCACGGTGCTGTCCCAGGACGCCCAAGCACCTGGCAGTGTGTCCATTGCTTTTACAGCATCCTCTACCAAGTGTTCACTGGCTCGGAGGGAAGGACCTGCCCCTTCCGTTCTGTATTTCCTAACAGCCTTTCTCCCTTCCCTTCCCTTCCCTTCCCTTCCCTTCCCTTCCCTTCCCTTCCCTNCCTTTTTTAAAAATCACTTTTTATTATTTTCTTTATTTACATTTCAAATGCTATCCCCTTTCCTAAATCCCCTAATCCCCCCTCCCCCAATCCCCCTGCTCACCAACCCACCAACTACTGCTTCCTGGCCCTGGCATTCCCTATACTGGGGCATAGAACCTTCACAGGACCAAGGGCCTCTCCTCCCATTGCTTCCTCCTCTGATGCCCACAGAGATACATCTGCATAATTCTTGCATACAAAATCAAAGTGTTAATACTTATGTTAAACAAAACTCCCTACATTTCCCCTTTCTCATTAAACAGGGAAGCATTGGAAAGATGTGTAGGCCAAGGGCTGAAGTGTAACCAGCAAAGCTCACAGGTAGCGTAGAGGGCAGTGGGTAGATGAGAATCTGGGGCGGGGGGGGGGGGCATAGATGAGACTGGCTGTGTTTAATTTTACCACCTTTGCAAGAAACTAGTTCTATGAAATGCAAACTAACAGTTCACACCGAGTAAAGCCCATAAAATTAGAAAGAGTAGTTAGGAAATTCATTTGACTAGCAGGTAAAGTAAGTGAGAGATCTGGAAAACAAAAAACAAAACAAAACAAAAAACTCCCGGTAGACACAACATGAAAGTCGCAGGCACAGTGGATACATCTCAAGTCCTTAAGGCTCTGCTTGAAAAGCATACCACTCCTAAATGCGGCAGTTTAGGAGTGAATGCTGTCCCCCAGAGGCTCCTGTGTTTGGACATTTGGTTCCCAGTCGATGGTGCCAGAAGTATATAACTTTAGGAGGTGGAACCTTGATAGAGAAAGTACAACACTGGAGTGTGGGGAGAATCTGCAGTTTTATGGCCTGGCCCCACTTCCAGCTTGCTCTCTCTCCACTTCCTGCATTGAGGCTGAAGTGGAAGCAGCTAGCTTCCTGTTCTTCTGCCATGCTTTCCCTGTCCCTCCCTCTATCCTTCCTGTTCTTCTGCCATGCCTTCCCTGTCCCTCCCTCTATCCTTCCCACCACACTAGACTCTATCCCTCTTAAGCTGTAAGTGAAAATAAACCCTTTCTCCCTGAAGTTGCTTTTTGTTGGGGGTATTTTTGTCACAGCAATAGAAAAGTAACTGGTACACTAAGAAAACATGATGATTACATTTTGTCCATAATAGTGTAGGTCCACCTTGATGGCCTTGGTTAAACAAAACAAAACGATCAGTCAAGAGCTTGAAAGATTTGTGGGAAGGTGGGGGCTGGACAGAGACTGTAGGGAGATGGAAGAAAGGTTCTAGGTGAGAGCGGTCAGCATGCACCATTCACGTGTGTGTGACACTTGTCTAAAATCAAATTTAAGTAGTGAAAAGTTGGGTATAAAGATGCCTACCACAACTGCTATTTAAAATAGAGTAAACTGACATGTAGCTGAGTTGGTACAGCACCTGTCTAGAATGCACTTGATCCCTGGCATAGAAAACCCAATTAAGAGTAAAGGCATGAGGTAAAAGGTGACCCCTGGGGAAAACTGCTCAATTCACAGGCTGCCTTGCGGTTGCCCTGACACACAGGGGCACAGAGCTTTCAATTTGCACACTTGTAGTGTAGCAGTGAGGTTAGTGACAGATCCTGTGTTTAACAAATACATCTGAGGCATTCTGGGTATGCCTCCAGGACTCAGTGTCAGATTACACTCATATCCAAATGTGGAAGGCTGCTAATGTCTCTCATCTTACTATGCTGTGCGTCTCAGTACACTGGGGATGCCATAACAGAGTACCTCAGACTGGGTGACTTATAACTACCAAGATGGCATTCATAGTTTGAGAGGCTGGGATTGTCAAGATCAAAACTCTAGCACATTCAGGGGTCTGCTTGGGCTCCACTCTTCATAGATGGGCCCTGCTACACATCCTGCAAGAAGAAAGACAAAGGGGAAAACAAGCTTCCTTAGGCTTCTTTATAAGGTCATTCCTCCTGTTTGCAATGGCTTCCAACCTCATCCTGAAAGTGCCTGTGTTTTCAGACAATGCTTCCTTGTGTAGCTCTGGGTGACCTGGAACTCACTCTTTAGACCAGGCTGGCCCAAACTTAGAGTTAGAGACCCCCCCCTCCTGCCTCTGCCTCCTGAGTACCGGGATAAAAAGGCATGTACCACCATGCCCCATATCTTTTTAAATCGGTATATATATATATAGCGATGCATATATATATATGCATAAGTATTTGTATATGTATATATACATATATATGGTGGAGTGGGGAAAATAGCATTAATATAATTTACAATGTAACATATATTTTAGGTATTTAATTATTTGTAAAATTCTTTTTTAATATTTTGATATTGTAGATGGTTTTAATGTATAACTTTGGGGAAGATAGCAGACCATAACCCTTTATATCTATTAAACTATTATAGATGAATATTTCACTTAAAAGACATTTATACACATTTCCTTAGTAATTTGTCTTTAGATTGTTAGCAATCAGTGGGCATTTAATCTTGCTTCTAATATTCAGACTTATTGGGGCATAGATCGATCCAGTTGTGCCACTTAGGAGGTCTGTGGAAATGCTGGCATTAAGATGTTGTTTTAATTAGTGCTACCCTCAGCCTTGGTCAGAAACGCTTCTCTCTGGTTGTCAGTTAGTGCAGACTCATAACCAGCCCAAGTCACTATGAAATGAGCATCCCTAAGTGAGACATATGTGTCAGCTGCCTCCTCTGAGAGTTAGCAAACATCAGGAAGGAGGTGCAGAGACTGCAGGAGATGGAGGGTGGGGAGGAGGGCAGTGGGATGCCACCTGCTGGCAGTAAGTAGTTGATGCATCCATGAAGTCACTGCAGAAGATCAAACCAGTGTGATCAGTGAACATTCCAACAGGCAGGCCTAACTAGATTCAATGGCTCATGAAAAAAAAAAGAGGGGACATTAAAGGGGAGGGGACTGCTTGGGAGGAGTACCTTGGGAGGAGTGGAGAGGGAAAGTTGAAGATGGAGGTGATCAAGACACATTGTTTACACATATGAAATTATCAAAAGAAGGTGTTCTAATTTTAAAAAGATATTGTATAAAATGGAAAAATCAGGTTATAAAATAGGACTTACTGTGTGTGAACATAGTAAATATTTTTTTACATGCTATCTAGTGTCCCTAAACTTTGCTATTGTTTTTTAGTGTTTGCATGCATGTATGTGTGCCTGTGTGTGTATGTATGTGTATGTGTGTGTATGTGTGTATGCAGGCAATGATGGGGTGTCTTCTATTGTTCTACATCTTAGTTTTTTTTTTACATTAATTCAGGGTTTTTGTTTAAAAATAATTATTTATTTTATGCTTATGAGTCTACTGTCACTGTCCTCAGACTCACCAGAAGAGGGCATCAGATCCCATTACAGATGCCTGTGAGCCACCATGTGGTTGCTGGAAAATGAACTCAGGATCTTTGGAAGAGCAGCCAGTGCTCATAACTGAGCCATCTCTCCAGCCCCCACCTTAATTCGAGAAAGTGTCTCTTACTGAACCTGATTCTTGCTGTTTAAGCTGGGATGGATGACCGGCAAGCTCCCAGGAGCCACAAGCTTTTCCCCCTCCCTGTGCTGGAGTTAAGGACGTGTGTGGCCACAGCCAGCTTTTACATGGTAGATAGGCATTTGAACTCAAACCTTCTTGCTTCAACTGTTTAGCCACTGATGACTCTGAAATTCTGCTTTTCCAGTCTCCAGCTCTGGAGGGACAGGGAGACAGGCATGTGCCACCACACCGGGTTTTGAAGTGCTGAAGACTGAGCCAAGACCTCATGTAGAGTGGACACTCTACCAATTGAACTCAGTTTCAACTCCTGTGCCTAAGACTCAGATTCTGATCCATTTTTCTGAAACTTTAGTTGTATAATTTCAGTTCCTTTACCTCCTGTGGTCGGCATGTTGAGCACTTTTTCTGAGTTAATATACATTCAGGAGAGTATTGCCATCTAAAATGGCCCTCACACCATAGCAAACTTCTCAAGACCCCCACCTAATCTCATAATTCTACTCCAGTAATTATATACACTGTGTGCCAAGAAATGCTACAGCTATCAGCTTTCAAATGCCTATAACAATTTTTTTAAGTATGAACTATGATTCTACCTCACAGTGTTTATTATGGAATACTCAACTACGTGTGCTTATAATTTATAATAATATGGGATTTTAAGAATGGCATTTGTGAAATGTAAGATTACTGTTGTTAATGGCACCTCGTCCGACTAACAAGCATGGCTTAAGAGCCCTGAGTCGGGAGCTTGACTCCCAAGGCAAAAGTCATCCGACCCTCCCAGCTTCGTGGTTTTAAGGGTATTAAAATGCTTTAACTGCCTTGGTGTTGTATGTCTCCACCAGCAGGGTTTGAGATCTTTCTAGAACCCTTGTTTGCTGTACCTACTGGTAAAATGAATATCTTAACTCTTCTCTGCTCTCTTCATGTTGAAATTGGAAAGCTGTTATCTGGCCTCTTCTCATGCAACAACAGAAAGCCCCTCCTTCTCACCAGCACCAAAACTACTCCACCACCTCCAGTTCTAACCCAGTATGTATTATGTTCACACCAGGCTCACACCGTGCTCACACCGGGCATGGCAGCTCAGACACACTAAACCTTCTGGTGACTTTCCATGTAAAGTTCGGACACAGCCACAGGCTCCTGTGCCCTGACACTGTCAGTTCTGTATCCATCTCTTGTCGTTAATGGTGCTTGGTGCAGGGAATATAAGCCTCATCCATTCTCAGAGCTTTGAATCTCTGCTGAAGAACTGTGACTCCAGCTTTGAGATTTAGCTTCGGGAGTTTTACAAACCCTTACAAATTGAGGGAAAAGGGCACTGGAGAGAACAAGCCCCGCCTCTGTCAGGCTATTGGCTGAGGATGCCAATCACACACAGCTGGGGTGGGGGTGGGGGTGGGGTGCTCTCAAGGGGCCCAGCGCTGAGCTCTGAGATCCACAGGAGCTGGCTCAGACATCTGGGAAAGGTAAAGCTGACATCACCACCCTTCCCTGCCTACGTCAGGTAGTGAGACCCAAGGAGACCAGCATCAATCTCCCAAGAGCTCAGAGTGACTTTTAGTTCTGCTATTTGGACTTTGGTCAAAGGGATCGCAACCAGAACAGCAGGTTGAAACAAGAAAATTGTTCCTCCTTTCTTCCACTGGGACGTGCAGCTCCTTGCACGAGGCAGACTGTCCGTCTAGTTTCATGTGCCCATGTGACTGCATTCTGGCTGCATTTATGATGAGTAGGCTGGAATTACAAATACTTCACTATTACTTCCAGTCCCCAGCCAGATGTGCATCTGCTCCCTAAGCAAGCACGCAAGCCCAAGAGTCACACTCTCTCTATGTGGGCTGCCACGCACCTTTGTAATCAGAGAGAAGCGCCTATTGCCTAAGCACAGGGTAAAGTTACAATTTAGAACCAAGAAGTTTGTTCAGGATTGGGAGGGAGAGGGGAAAGCAGTTACTTGGAAAGCAAAACAAAAACAAACCCAGAGCCCTGGTTCTAGAATCTCTACTCGAACTCAAAATACTTCTGGTTTCTTTAAAACTCTGAAGAAATATATGATTTGGCTACATTCCATGTTTAGAGGAGGACACTCCAACAGTCAGTCTGAAGAGCATTCTGCCTTTATGCTCACATTAATTTGACAAGCCAGTTTAAAAGTTATTAGAGGCCAAATGAGATGTTTTCATTGTTTTAGTTGTTAAGAATGGTCATCTACAAATAAGTTTCCCAATAAAATGTACCCATAACCCAGCTCAAAAGAAAACAGCTTAAAAAAAAAAAAAAGAATCAAGAGCAATTTACTGGTGACAATACACACAGAAGAGAAGTGGGCTGCAACTTTCACAAGGATGCAAAGTGTTTAATGAACTTAGGATGGTGGGCTTTGTAAACTAGAGTGTTATTTACAGCTAGAACTCCAAGTGTAGGCACCCCGTGGGTGTGCGCGGCATGCTACAATGGACGCGCCTTCAGCTCGTCCCGAAAACACTGGCAAAATAAATTTCAGTTGCAAATTCACAGATACAAGCTTCAAGGTATAAAGTTGTATATGACAAAAAATACAGATAATATTTATAACAATAACTTACAGGTACAAACTAATGATAAACTACAGTTTCACAAAGGATTGTAAACGTTTTGCACGCGATCAGTCCTGCCTTTCAGGCAAAGTGCTCTTTTGGTGACAAATAAGTTAATAGACACACACTCGAGCAAACTATCTCCAGACAATACAAAAAAAAATGTTTTGACTTGTTTTCTTCTTTGTAAACATAAGTTTTACAAAAAAAAAAAAAAAAAGAAGAATCAATAAAAGTGTCTTGCAGGCCAACTCTAGATACATACCTGGGCAGCGAGAGGATGTTCGAAATGCTTTGAGTGTTAAATAAAAAAATTAACATTGATATCTTTTCAATGATATTTTATACATAATAAATGACAAGTTTATATCCTCAATCATTTCTATCCCTGAAAGAAGGAATTAGGTCTGACTTAGTGGCAGCTGGGTCATTGGATAGGGTAGCAAGGGCTGGAATCCAGGAGTTGTTGGTGAGCTACAAAACAGAAAGAGATGTGGATATCAGTTCCTTAGGGTGACTGAGAGTGGCTTGAACACACAAGAACATGTCAAGGTCACTGTCTCGGGTGTGGGCATCAGTTTCACCTGATAGCTAGGTATCAGACACTAGCAGACGTCACTCTCCCACCTCAGCAGGACTGCTGACTCATTCCTACAGGGTGTGAACAACTGAGCATCCAGGAGATCCTTAACCAGCCCATCTCTAGCAGGGGGAGGCTTTGGGCATGGTGGTGTGCTCCATCCCTGTCCCATTCACTGCCCCTCGCCCTTCAGTGAGAAAGGTACATGAGCCCTGTGTGAAGATGTTGCCTGTCTTTTGTGCAGGTACAGGGGTGTGGGGGACAACACCCAGGTTCCCCTTAGGAGTACTTGTAGTGGCTATCTCTGGTTGTCAACTTGACTATATTTGCAATGAACTACAATCCAGAATTGGAAGGCTCACCAGTGACCCTAACCTGGAGGCTTGGAAATAGAAGTCTCTGATCTGGATCTTGGTATGGAGATCTTGATAGCATATTGGCTATAGATTAAAGGTGTGTGATTAAGAAAGAGAGATCTCCGAGCTCAAGATCATCTGGAATTAAAGGTGTGAGATTAAGACAGAGATCCCCGAGCTCAAGATCATCTGGGATTAAAGGTGTGATGGCACACACCTTTAATCTGGGTTACACCTTCTGCTGGAGACTATATAAGGACACTGGAAGAAGGGAGACTAGCACTCGCTCCTTCGCCTGTTCACCGTGGTGGGACTGAGTAACTGCTAGATCCTTGGACTTCCATTCACAGCTACTACTGAACCATTGTTGGGAATTGGGCTGCAGACTGTAAGTCATCAATAAATTCCTTTACTCCGTAAATTCTGTGACTCTAGAGAACCTTAACTAATACAGTACTTAACTGCATTCTCCCTGAATTACACTCATGGTCCTCCTCTGCCTCAGTGTCCAGGGTCCTGGGGTTACAGGTGAGAACCCCCATGCTCTGCCAGCATCTAAACATGTTTGTCTTGGGTAGCACTGCAGTCTCTCAAAGGACACACGCAGTTCCAACAGCTGTGTGACCGCATGGCACAATGGTATTACAGGCTGTTTGTTGGTTTTTAACAAAAAACTTAAAGCCAAGGCCATGCCGCTTCAACCCAAACTTCCCTTTGAGAGCAACTAGGAGAGCCAGATAGTGACCGGATTGTGAGCTGGAAGATACCCAAGGAGTTCTCAAGTCCAGTGACAGAGAGGAGAGAAGGGAAAGACGGTTTCTTCCTGACGGATACACTAACAAATGTAATAGAGAGGAGTGTCTCTCAGGCTGGGGGACTTTGGTGGGGCAGTGGAAAAACAAAAATTAAACACACACAGGCCCTCATTTGGGATTCCAGAGTCAAAAATAGTGAAGCTGTGTAGCAGACTTGCTTCGCAAGGACTGTGTTTACAGTGATTTCCGGTAGCCCAGGTTTGTACCTCAGGAAGTTACAGTCATCTCTGCAGAAAGACCATCCGGAGCCTCTGGGTATTTCTTCTTACCTAACATCTGAAATAAAGTGCTTTTGTGTTTCATGTTTTTTGTTTGTTTGTTTCATTTGTTTGTTTGCTTTGCTTTGTTTTGGTAAGTAATAAGATTTGGCTTGACTAAAAACAGAGGAGAAAAATCAGAGAAGATGCAGAAAGGGCCCAAACATTAGAGCCATCAAACATGAGCCCCCATGTGAACGTGGATAATCCAACTGTTCACACGAGGACTAAGAGATCACAGAGATGGATATCAGAACAGATGGGAGGCCTCAGGCTGAGGTACACAGCAACTGAACAAGAAGCCAATAGATGAGCTTGCCGCTCTTACATAGACAGGGAATTTGTGAGCTAGAAGGTGAATTGGAAGAAAATACACTAAAAATGAAATGGGTCAAAAAGCTAGAATGTAAAAAACAAACAAACAAACAAAAAACCCAAAACTTCGTCGTTCACCTAAAATAATTTTTTGAGACAAAGTCTCACTATGTAACCTTGGCTGGCCCAGAATTCTCTATGTAGATCAGGCTACCCTCAAACTGGAAGATCTATCTGTCCATGCCTCTTCCTGAGAGGTGGTATTTAGGCCTAGGCCACCACAGCCAGCTAAATAAACCGTCCATTTAATGGAAGGCGTCAAACAACTTAGAAGGGCCTCTAAGCAGAAGATACTTCCAATGTGTGCTTTATACATAGATAACAAACTAAAAATAAAATCCATTTTGAAAAGAAAAACCATCAGGTGAGTAGCCAAATAGATATGCAGGGTCTTCATGAGAGTTAAACAGGCATCCAAGGGGCTGGGGGCATCTTGTCTGTCATGGGGGAAAGCTGATAAACGTGAGATGGAACCTCACGGTCACTAGACTGGCCATGGTGGAGAAGGGACACATGCTCAGTGCTTGTGGGGACCTTCAGGGCTCTCATGCTGCTGCTGGTCAGGGAAAGCTGGTCTGACCACAGTGTGAAGCTTCTGGCCGAATGTCCTGAAGTAGAGCAACTGCTCCAGCTATGCCCTCACACATGACCCATGCATAGACCAGAGAAAAGCTTCAACAGGTACCAGGGGATGTATGTGAGAGAATCCACAGTAGCATGTTCCTAAAATACCCAAATTGGAGCACAAAAAAAATATATCAACCACAGAATAGGCATGAAATGATCCCTCAAGTGGAGTTCTGTATAATAAATCTGCAAGGCTGAGGACTCTCACACTCCATGGAAGAGGGGGAGAAGTTGGGAGAGAGGAGTATGGAGGGAAAGGCGAGGGAGGAGGGAGAGGAGAAGTGGGGAGGAGGGGAGGGGTGTTTATTGTGGCAAGTACCATGCCCAGCACTTATGTGTGCCTTATACATGATTGACTTCAGTTAAAAAAATATATATATATGCATATACATATATATATATATATATATATATATATATATATATATATATATATATATATATATATATATATATATATATATGTGTGTGTGTGTGTGTGTGTGTGTGTGTGTGTGTGTATGTATATATCCAAAACCAAACCAAATCAGAACAAAAAAACAAACAAATCAAGACAACACAAAACAGAAATCTCCAGTCCAGAAAGGTCAATCTTTCTGAGCATAGAAAAGTTAATTATTTAAATATTTATTTAGTCAAAAACAAAGTGAAAGTATCAAGGAGATGGCTCAGCAGTTAAGCGTGCTGGCTGCACTTCCAGGTTCAATTCCCAGCATCCACATGGTTGTTCACAACCATCTAACTCCAGTTCCAGGAGAGATGCCCTCTTCTGGCCTCTGATGTTACTTTTATGCATGTGGTGCAGATGTACATACAAGCAACATGCATATGCATAGAATAAAAATAAAGGAAATCTTTTTTAAAAAAATGAAAAGAAAGAAACATAAAATCTTGCCAGTGAAAACCAATGGATGGATCTTGAGACTGCCATCCTGAGTGAAGTAACCCAGTCCCAAAAGGACGTGCAGGGTATGTACTCACTTACAAGTGGATCTTAGCCATAAGATACAGGATGCCCACACTACAGTCCACAGACCTAAAGAGGCTGGAGTGAGGATGCTTGAGACAATTTGGAAGGGAAAATGGAATGTCCAAGGAAGGTCATGGAGGGAGGGGGCTGGAAGGGAGGCAGGGGAGGGGAGGGGAGCCGGCATCTGGGCCCAGGTGTTGGAGAAGGGCAGGGATGATGGCCAGCAGATGGACTTGAGAATGGAAATCTGCAGCTAACAGGGAAGGGAGGTAGGGGGCCTCTCCAGGAAGAGACAGAGACCTGGGATAGAGGAGGCACCCAAGAATCAGTGGGAGTGTCCTCAGCTGAGACTCACAGAATTAGGGATATAGAGCCTAGGGAGGCTGCCTCCTATGCCCGGGTATGACCCCAGTCGAGCGATAGGGATGCCAACCCACCCACAAAACTTTCAACCCAAAACTTATCCTGTCTACAAGAAATGCAGGGGTGGGGGGTGGAGGAGAGACTGAGGGGATGGCCAACCAATGACCCACCCAACTTGAGACCCATCCCATGGACAAGCACTGATCCCTGGCGCTATTGATGATACTCTGTTGTGCTTGCAGACAGGACCATGTTGTCCTCTGAGAGGCTGCACCCAGCAGCTGACTCAGACAGATACAGACACCCACAGTTAAACAGTGGCTGGAGCTTGGGGACTCTTATGGAAGAACAGGAGGAAGGATTGCAGGCCCTGAAGAGGATAGGAACTCCACAGGAAAACCAACAGAATCAACTAACCTGGACCCTTGTGGGTCTTAGAGACCGAACCACCAACCAAAGAACATACATGGGCTGGACCTAGGCCTCCCCGCACATATGAAGTAGATGTGCAGCTTGGTCTTCATGTGGGTTCCAAACAACTGGAGCAGGGGCTATCCCAAAAGCTGTTCCCTGTATGTGGGATGTGTTCTAGCTGGGCTGCCTTGTCTGGCCTCAGTGGGAGAGGAAGTGGCTAGCCTCACAGAGACAGGGTGAAGGGGGATACCTAGGGGGGGGGTCCCCACCCACTCACAGGAAAAGGGGAGAGGGGAATGGGGGAAGAATTGTGGGAGGGAGTGACCAGGAGGGGGGCAGTGAGGGGGATATAAAGTGAATACATAAAAAAATAAATAAAAATAAATAAAAACAAAAAACAGAAACAAACAACAACTGTAGGCAGGCAGGATGGAGCAGATTTACAGTGCCAGTGCTACAGAGGAAAAGACAGGCAAAACCAAACCAAACCAAACCAAACCAGCCACCCAAGTCCTGAGTCATCACTTATATCTGTGGCTTCACAGTAGAGGGTTAAACTACTAGTTGGATACGATTACTGTTTTCTATACTCCCTATAATGCTGTTCAGCCACGACTGAGGTAATCTTTCAAAATGTGAATGAGATCAACAATTGGGTTAGAAGTTCCCAGCTGTGCTACCTACCATCCATGTATGAGTGCAGCGCCGTCAGCATCGTCCCATCCTGGGGCACATAGGCGGAATAAGCCATTTCTTCCAACATGGGTGGGGACAGCCTGGAGGAGGGGACAGCTGTGACCGGGGCTGAGGAAGAATGGTTGGGACTGACATGTTTCTTATGGCGGGCCCTGCAGTTCTGAAACCACACCTGCGGGGAGAAGAGCGAGAGGTGAGGTCACACAGGAGCTTCTGATAGGCAGCCTGAGGCATACATCCGGACATCCATCCACAGAACAAGCTTTCCAAAAGGCTGCAAACAGGACAGGGAGGCTCTGAAGCCGTGGGGTTGGTTCATCATCTGCCTCACAGAAACTGGATGTGGTGGTGCATGCCTGGAATCCCAGCACCTGGGAGGAGGAGGCAGGTAGATGATAAATTTGCCACCCCATAGGAAGAAGAACATCAACCAAATAGATGTCCCAGAGCTCCCAGGGACTAAACAACCAACCAATGAGTACACATGGAGGGACCCATGGCTCCAGCTGCATATGTAGCAGAAGATGGCCTTGTTGGGCATCAATGGGAAGAGAAGCCCTTGGTCCTGTGAAGGCTCGATGCCCCAGTGTAGGGGAATGCAAGAGCACAGAGGTTGGGGTGGGTGGGTGAGTGGGGGAACACCCTCATAGAAGCAGGGGGAGGAGGGATGGGATAGAGGGTTTTGGGGGGTGGGGGGAACTGGGAGAGGGGATATCATTTGAAATGTAAATAAAGAAAATATCCAATAATAAATAAAGTTAATTAATTCATGGTCATTTCTGGTTGTGTGGAGAGCTAGAGGCCAGGCTGGGATGTGCGGATTCTGCCGCAAAAACTCCTAAGTTCAAGGCTTGGAGCTAACATTTTAGTTCAATTATTATCACAAGTTCTTTCCCCCCAGTTAATAGTCTCTGGTGATTTCAAGGTCTATTCTATGCTAAAGAAGCATCTTTTAAAAATAGCAAAGCTTTGAGAATTCCAGAAACATATCTCTAGTTTTACTATTGGCATTTGGAAAAAGCAGAAAACAGGAAAGGTCTTTTAATCAGAACTTAAAAAGAAAGTGCTGTTGTATTCTTAGACACCTGCTGGATGCATTTCAAATCCTTGTTCACATTATTAAAGTCCCTACTGGGAACTCACAGCTTTCTACAAAATTCTTGATTGAAACAGCCCAGTCACATTTTAGCCTGCTGAGTGCAAGCTCTCTTAGTGAGTACACAGACTATTTCCTTCGAAGCACGCTAAGGTCAACTCTATTATAAGAACAAACCAGTTGTATTTAAGTAGAACAAACTACAAACACACCTAACTGGTAAGGCCTCATAAGAAGCAATGTATCGACCACTCTGCTATCCTCTCTATTGCAGAAATGAAGCAATTCCAGATTGGTGAGGCCAGATCTGGGTATCTGAGGCCTGACTGCTAGAGCAGAGGCAACATACAGAGTTATTCTATTAAACAATGCTACCACAGGCTAGGGTGTAGCTTGCCTGGTATGTTCAAGACCCTGGGTACAATCCAAAACATTCACACACACACATACACATGCATATACGTGCGTGCACACACACACACACACACACACACACACCACTTACTTGACCGCCATCATTCTAAAAAAATTGTGTCACAGGAGAAATGATAAAGAAAAAAGAAATTAGAATAAGCATTTTGGCATCTCGGTAGAACAAGCCAGGGAAAGACTATGGGTGTCACCTACATCCAGGTCTGATAAGTAGGAGTTTTATGGCATGAAAGAAGAGAAAGAAGCTGCAAAGAATTTATAAGGGAAAAAAGATTGGCCTGATTTCAAAGACATACGCTATCCCTTGAAACTCAAAAACTGAGTGCTAACCATCCATGAATTCAAACCAGGGAGTTATCATTGTCACAGGACATGCAGGTTACTAGAGAAAGTGGAGACTTAGAAGTATACCAAGGTCATGTGCCACATCTGATAGCAATAGTTACCAGCTATCTCACCAAAGACATCTAAAATTCAACGTACACATATTAGAAGTTATGATCCAAAAATATAATCCTTAAGTTCTGATGCTGGAGCTCAATCTGACTTGCTCATTGTGACCCAAATACATGTCTGGAGACTGCCTAGCAGATGTCTGTCTGTCTGTCTCTCTCTCTCTCTCTCAGATCCTTATTCCTTCAATAATACGAACCACTCTAGGAAGGCCATCCCATCTCCTCTGCCAGATTCACAGCAGTCATGAGTCTGAATTTCTTGCCTCCGTTCCACTGTGAATATACAGTCTTGGACTGGAAGGGATCCTTCAGGCCATGGAGTCTGAGCTACCCACAGGAAACTTTACTGCCTGCAGTGGCATCAGCAGCATAGATGCGGCTTGTGGTTGAGGCAGCCCTTGCTATCCAGGCTTTCAGAGAACGCACCTACAGCCTCCCCTCCTTATCCTGACCTCTTCACCAGTCATATAGTCCTTCGTGCTACATCACTTCTGATCTTTTAAGCACTCTGGATTGACCCCTTGCTATTTCTTCTGTACAAATAAACAGCATTCTGGACGTGTGGGCTGTACAAGGGATATGGACCTGCTTCCCAAGGGAGGCTCGGGCATATTGCAGTCACCAGAGCAGCTGGAAGCCCTGTCCTTAGAGAAGCTGCTACCACTGCGGGAGGGGGAAGGCAAGTGCAGGATTACCTGTTCACCTGAAATACTTCCTGCTCCTTGGAGAGTAATCCCCTAAGGGGCAAGTATTGGGGCTCACAAACACCCCAGGCACCCCAAAAGGAAAGTCAGTCACCACCAGCCCTGGCCGGAGCTGGTTATTGTTACTGCCTTTAGTGCCTACTCAGCAATTCTTTTAAACTATGTTCCACATCCCCAGTCTCTCTCTCTCTCTCTCTCTCTCTCTCTCTCTCTCTCTCTCTCTCTCTCTCTCTCCTGTCTTGGCTCAGGTGGTCTCCTCCTCTTTGATGTCATCCTTCTTCAGGCCCTCTGTGGTGCTGCTGTGCTCCATGCAGACACACCTGTGACCCTATCCTCCCTCTTAGGTCCCTCGCCACTCCTTGTTAAAGATCAACTCAATGATGTCAAGGTATAAGGCTTTTGGGGGGACCCCTGTTTACCCTTCAGGTGGTGTTCTCACAGCCATTGCTCCCTCCTTCAGCCCACACTGCGTGGCTAGCACAGGTGCATCTCCCTCCCAACAGCCAACTGGGTTTGGGTTTCTAATTTAGCAATGATCTTCCCTCTGCTTCTCTGCTGCATTCTCTAGGCTGCTTTCTTGTCTTGCTGGCAGCCACACCTGCTATCACTATGCAGTTAGTTATAGGCCCACACTGCAGCTGAATCTCCTAAAACTAAGAAGGATCAAATGAACAAGCAAGAGAGCGAGTGAGTGATCTAGCAAACCAACCAACCACCTCACTGGTTTGGTCATCACAACCAAAACTCCTGGCTCAACTTCTTCCCATATTATGCCAACGTGTCCTATCTTCTCCAATCTCCTATCATGGCTTCCTTCTCCAAAGAGGCTTTCACAATCCCAATCCCAGAATTTCTCCATATAAACTCTACAGTGTAGTATGTTAGGCTGCACCTCATCGTTTTCTAGCTTTGGTTATGTTACCTCCTCTCCCTGAATCTTTAGTGATGGCAGCTCACACCCTATACTTGGGGGGGGGGTGCAGAAAAAGGGGCAGTAGGGGAGAGCAGGGGAGAGGAGGAGAGAAGAGTTTAGAACCAGATTTGTCTTCAGTGTCTCTCGGTGTAAGAATCTAAAGCTTCTGTGACTAGAATACAGATGAGCAAAGAGTCATGAGAGATGGAGGCCAAGCCCGGGGAAGCCCATGACAGGCTGTTGTTTAACAGTTTCCTCTGAGATTGAAACACCCCATCCTGGAGGAAGATCCTTAAGCAGGAAGACAAATGGCTCAGAATAACTTCAGAAGTCCCTGAAACTGACCAGACTCACTAGCCCCACCCTCTCCCTGCCAGGGTAAACATTAAAAGCTGAGAGTCACTTTCAGAAAGGCAAAGCTGCAAAGCAGATCCTGAAGCAGAGCAGATGCCTGGGAGAAGCAGATACCAGCCAACCCAGCTTCCTGGAGGAAGCAGAGACCAGCCAACCCAGCTTCCAGGGAGAGCTTTAGACCACATGAGCACCTGTAAAGGACACTCTCCAGCCTGCAGGCTGTGCAGTGGGCTCCAGCTTCCTGGCTCTGTGAGCTGTCACCCATGCTGGGGTGGGCTTTGATAATTCAGCTGTCTTTGAGTCAGTTTTGTTCCTGTAAGTAACCCCTAAAAAACTCACTTATTCACTAAGTTGGACTTGGTGGCGTCCATACTTTGGTCTGGTGTAGACCCCTTATCTGGAGTGAGCAGGTAAGAGTGCTGAATCTCCTGCATCTTCCCAGGAAAAGTTTTGCCACATAAGCGTAAAACAAAAACAAAAACAAACAGAACCCCAAAAC
Source organism: Mus minutoides (assembly GCA_902729485.2). Lineage (NCBI taxonomy): Eukaryota > Metazoa > Chordata > Mammalia > Rodentia > Muridae > Mus > Mus minutoides. Next base: position 38,603 of record CACVCL010021225.1, read on the forward strand.
CCAAAAAACCTGAAGTAGGGGTTGGAGAGATGGTTCAGAGGTTAAAAACCCTGACTATTCTTCTGTTCTTTCAGAGGTCCTGAGTTCAATTCCCAGCAACAACATGGTGGCTCACAACCATCTGTAATGGGGTCTAATGCCTTCTTCGGTATGTCTGAAGACAGCTATAGTGTACTCACAAATACTCAATAAACCTTTTTTTAACAATTTGACTCAGAGTGGACGCAGGAGCTGGCAGTCCGAAGTTTTGCCACAAAAGAACAGCATACACACCAAATCATGAGATGTAGAATTCTCTGCACCTCTTGGTTTACCTACGGGCTTCTCACCTGTATGACACGTCTGCTTAAGCCTGTCCTCTCTGCCAGTTTCTGGAGGGTTTGTGCATCTGGGTTGTTGTCCTGAGCGAACTGTGCTTGCATAACCTGTGGTTGTTTTTAGAGACAGATGTTGGGAGCAAATAGTTAAAAGCTTGATCTTTTGCATTTTGATGGTAGAATAGATAAGGCACACAAAGAAAAATGTGATGTATATTTTGGTATTTGGAAATGAATACAGCCAAGACAAGTAAAAGAAAGGTGTAATTTTGTAAATGTATATGAACTCTTATTCCAAGATCTTTAAAAATTAACCCACTCGAACATAAAACTCTGCTCCCCAGCTATGCCATTAGAGACACTACCCTTTCTCCATGACCAGTCTCCAAACTCCCAAAACACACAGAAGCCGACTCTGCCTCCCGAGAGGCTTCCCATTTGTAAAATATCCCTGCACTACGACTCAACAAAAGACTCAAGTCCCACCACAGTTACCTCTAGCCTCTGTGGGTATGAACAGCCTCAAGGGCTCTTACATAGTTTTTGTTGATTTACAAATGGTACTTTGCTGCAGAGATGGATTACAGCATACTGCAATGATGTCACTATTGTGTGTGTGTGTGTGGGGGGGGTGTAGAGTGTCAGCTTCATAGGAAGCAACCTCTTAAGATCTTAAAAGGAGACACATCCTTTAGTTCATGCAACAACACCTTAGCACAGCCCATTGATTCAGAGGTGACATTCTGGATTGATACCATTATGCCAAGTGTTATGACATATGTACATTTATATATGGTGGGGGAAAGGGGGTCCTGATCTTAAGTTTCTAGAAGAAAAATATAGAAATGCCAGTCATCATCTCTAATTAAAGGTGATGGAAAGAGGGAAATGAAAGCCTTGGCCAAGGCTTTTGAATCCTGGGATGAGGGACTCGTGAGAATCCAGTAATTTTGACTTTTATTATGTAAAGTCAGTCAGCTGAGGGGAATATGAGATAAAGATAATTAAGAATGAGGGCATTCAGTAGGCTGTGCTTGTCTGTGAGTACCCGCTTCCCCACTGTGTTGGTCTCCGCTGCCCTAAACAGTGAACTGGTGAGAAGTAAGCACCCACTTCCTCACCCTGCTGTCCCCCTCCCCCAGGCAGTGTGAACTTTGCCTTGGCCTCCTCCTGCTGGGGCTGGCTTTCTGCTGCCTGCCTCTGCCTCCCAAGTGCTGGGATTAAAGGCGTGCACCACCTTATGTAGACATTTGTCAAAAGGAGCCCAACAGCTTACTTTGCAAAGTCCCTCACTCTGACTAGGGAAAAGCGCCCTTTTGCATTGCATTTCCCTCCTTGGTGGGTAGGGGGCGGTGTGACTGCATTCTCTGCTTGCAAGTGTTGCTTGTGATAAAACGTACTCTTCAGAGGAAACTTGGCAATATGAGGAAAAGTCTCAAAGGCATGGAGAAAAAGCCCAGAAACACTCTGAGATGGCCCCCTCGGTTAAGATGCCCTGGTTAGGACTCTCCTAGAATCAAGGACTCCTAGCTTCTCATCTAAAATTGTATTGATAGATTCATTGGAAAAGGACCATACACTTGTTCTTATTTAAGACACTGGAAAATGGACTCCATATTCCTTCTTTCTACTGTTCTTTAATCCAAGGGGCTGCTTTTCTATCCAGTTGTGCTTGTGTGTGTGTGGGGGGTGACTTGGAGGTAACATCCCATAGACAAATGGGAAGTGAATTGATCATGTCTTCAATTTCTCAGAAAGATAAAGCAGAATGGATATTTGGGGATTTGCTCCTAAGGTCATTACTGATCAACTGGTTTAAAAAGACAAAGAAAAGAAAAAGAAATCTGGAAGTAAAAGTTTAATAATAGAACCAACATACATTTAGTAAAGAGAGTTCATCAAGGAAGGAAATGGAACTTAAGTCCACCCTGGCCATTAGGAACTAGAATTATTCTAAGGAAAATAGGGCGCTTTGCTATTCTTTTAGCTAGGACCAGTATTCAGTCAGAGAGAGGGGGGAGGAAAGAGAGAGAGGGAGGGAGAGAGAAGGAGGGAGAGAGAGAGAGAGGGAGAGAGGGGGTGAGAGAGAGAGGGAGAGAGGGAGAGGGAGAGAGAGAGAGAAAGAGAAAGAAGGAGGAAGAGGAGGGGGAGGAAGAAGAAGGAGAGGGAGGAAGAAGGAGGAGGAGAAAAAGAAAAAGAAAGAGAGAGGGGGGAAAAGAAAACAGAAAAAGGAAAAAAGAAAATCAAGACCTTTACATTCTTCTTAGCTTCCCTATGCTCAAGCTACTTAAACCATTCCCAGTCCCAGTGGGAGCTGTCTGGGGACGATCAAGGCAAAGCCTGTGGCGTCATCACTTTAAACCAAGATCCAGAAAAGTCACAGTGTGTGTACCAGCATCTGAACAATGATAGCAAAAGTAGACCCACATAGGAGCCAACCTTGGCATGTTTGATCTGGGCATGGCTGGCTGTTGGGAGTGAACAATGGCACAAGCAGGAATTTAAGTGTCCTCCTTGTGCTTGTGGTACATCTGTAGCCCATGTTTGAGACACAACTGTAGCCATACCCCTCTCTCTGATCTGGAAACTTTTCTTCCTGTGAGATTCTGAAATGGAATTTGGGGAATTTCTTTAGTTACCCTATGTGAACACTCCTCTGTCCAAAGCAAGGATCAACAGTCTCAGCTCAGTTTCCATGGGTGATTTTTATTATTATTTTGTTGAAGTCAATTTTTAAATAATTCAGTTTTCTCAAAATCGAGACAATTTGACAAGGTGATAATCATACTTGTTTATCAGCTAATCTGGTGAAATGGTTTGGGTTTGGGTTTGTTGGTCTATCCCTGGCTATTCCGGCTTTCTTGTTCTTTAGCTGTGCCTCATTGGTTTTGACAGTCTCGGTGTAGGATCAATGCCACTGAATTTTGAATAGATGAGACTGTGCTTTCACTTTTAGAACTCACTCTGATCAGTTTTTTTTAAGCTTATGATTCGAGTCATGTTCTTATGTAGCAATGCATGGTTTAAGTATTTTGTGAACAACGCAAGTTGTAATTGTAAGCCTGTCTGTAAAATTCAGGATTTCTCTTCTCTGTATGCTGGGTTCTAGTGAAGCACATGGTCTCCTAGGAGGCAAAACCACATGAAAAGCACAGAGGTTGGGCAAGTCTGTCTGAGCCTTTTCTCTGCTATTCCCTTGAGTGTCTGATTGCCTCGAGGGTCATTCCTGTGCCCTTGGAGAGGCTGGCTACACTGGGGACTTGTTGGAATGGGTGGAGAGACGCAGATGATATGGACGGGACTTGGCCCGCATGAACCTCCACAAATAATCAACATTTTTTTTCTGTAATTATCTTCCCATAGGAGATTGTATAGATACCTGCCATGACTTCAAACTTCCACAATTATAATTTTAATAAGGAATTTCACATCCAAATTATGAAGCCTGTAATTGTCAAAGTCATGGCCAAGTCTGTGAGAAACTTTCAGTACGATAGTTGTCTCTTAGCGATTATGTCTAACCCAGCCCACCTGTTCAGACCGAGGGTTCCTGCAAAGCTCGGATAAGAATTCACTTCAAACCCAGGATGTATGTGATTTTCTCCAGCACTCTAGGGAGCACCAGACGAACAAGGCTCAAGTGAAACCAAATCTCTCAATTCTCTAATTTTTCATGTATTACTCACTGGTCAAAGACTTGATGTCTAATTAATAAAGGCAATTGTGCTCTTGGAGGTTTTTTCCTTAATGGATCTAGATTTTAATAATCCGAATCTGGTCTACTGCCAAATTCTTTCAGAACACTGGTCACATCCAAGTTACCCCTCTACTCATTCTTTAAATACCACTCCTGAAACATTTTTACTATAGAGGTCTGAAATGCTGGCCAGTCTCTGACTACTAGAAGTGTTTTGTTTTGTTTTTTTTTTTTCTTTATTTGTTAACAAGACACAATTGCCTTCAGTCCTGAGCCGAAGTTGATGCTAAATACACAACACATGCTGCAGCCCCTGGGAGAGGTGCAGTAAATTATTTATCTTAACACAAAACAAATACCTCAGCCATGCTGATCTTCAAGAAAATATAATCCAAAAGAAAAAAGGAAAAAGCCAGAAAGACTCATCATATGTAGACTTAAATCCAAAGCAAGGGGTAGTTTCCTTGACAGTTTTCATAGGTGAGCTAATGCTCATACCCAGCACAGCTATGATAAGAAAGTTCCTTCCTCTGTTTTCAAGGGCAGAGTCAACCTCAGCACAGAGAAGAAAATGCCACCTCAATCCCTTTATGACTGGTGTCAGCCGTAGATTCCTGTCTGTGCTGGGCAGACTCTGGTCCTTCCTAGACAAAATTCGTGCAATTCTATACATTAAACAACATGTCATTTAGTTAAATGACAACACACAGCCCTGGATGCTGCCTCTTTCAGCTGAGTCTCCCTCCACACAGTCATCTTCTGTTGTATAAAAAATGTCTGCCTTAAACTGATGCTCGTGGAAGCCAGAACAGACCAACGTTGTGCCCCAATTTGATGTTGACATCAAAAAACCTGAAGGACACCAAACTACTGACTAGACTGCACCCCATGACCTTTCAAGGCAGTTAAGTACACATTAACACTCTCATGGATATATAAAAGATATAAAAGTTATATCTTTTAAAAAGTATAGTATAACCTTTTAGAAAACAGTTTCTCAGGCAGCATGGAGGCTGCTTTTTAATTTTTCTTTAGGTCTGTTTTCTTTTGTGGGGAAAGGGCTTCAAAACTCACAAATGCATTGCCACGTCTACCTGGAGCTGATCGGCTGTGAAGCTGGTCCGAGCTCTTTTGGCTGGCTTTGGATGATTGACGTCTTGCTCTGTGAGAAGGGCTCCTTCCACACTAATCCCATTACCTGCATTTTGAAAACAAACCATCCAGTTGGTAACTCAGATGGGTCTATACTTCTGTACAGCCAGTTTCCTCACACACCTTAGCCTTTTGCAATGCACCATGCATCTTTTAAATTGGTAAAGCTTTTTTTTTTTTTTTTAAGAAAAACTTGTTGAAAAGAGACTATAAGAGACAGTACTTATAGCCTCGTGCAATCTGCCCAAAATGCAGTAAATTAAAAGTATACATCTCTATAAAAATAATTTTTTAAAAAAGTATATATCTAAGGCCCATCTTAGGAAGGCACATACACAGAAAATAAAGGCTGAACCCAAACTCTAGGCTTCTGCCTGAGACTATAGTGTGGAACTAGCTTAGAGGCCACGCTTTGGCTGCAAATCAATAGCTAGAGTCTTTTGCTGGCAACAATGATAACTTTACAACCATTGTTCCTTGTATAAAATAATGCATTAGAACGGCCCTGGGGTGAAGTCAGTTTTATCTCCTCGCTCACCATCCTGAAAGACTGAACTTTCACTCATCACTCACCGTTCTCCACTTCTCTCTTTAGATTGTCCAGCATGCAGTCAAAGTGCACTCTACAGAGGACCTTCTCCTCCACCAAGGCGAACTCCTCTCCGGTGGACAGTTGCCTCTTGCAAGAAAAGCAGGCAAAGCAGGCCAGGTGATACACGTTGCCCTTGGCCCTGCGGACCCAGTCAGTTGAGTGGATGTGCCTGCCACAGCGGGAGCAGCGGGTCCCATACCGTCTGGACACAGGAAGGAGGCATGGTGAGGTATTTTTGGGGGCTGACCTCAAACTAACACATCATCATGCTCTATTGGAATTATCGAAGTAGTGAAGCATTTTGAAAGTGAAACAAGAATTAATTCTTCTTAATGTCCATAGGAGAAGCTGTTGAGACATGGTCCTAACTCAAATCTATCTTAAAAACAAAGCTTCAAAAGTTTTCTTTTTAGATTTTTTTTTCCTAAAATACATGAAATAGTTTCAACACCCCTCACATTGTATCAACTATCAAGGCATTTACAGGGTTTCTAGAGATCCCAGATACATATGCGCATTCACACTCCAGGTTGAAAACCTTGAAGGGTAAAAATATGCTAACCCAAAATAGAAACACTGACGGACTAAAATCCAGTTGAGGAGATAAGCCTAGCTCATGGTCAGGTGTGTGCTTAATAATGCACACTGGGTTTAATCCCCAGTGCCAGACGCAAAACAAACACAAAAAGCAAGCTTAGATGACTCAGGGTAGCAACTAGTGTTAACATATTTAAATTGGAAATTATCAGAGAATGTACAGAACCTATATTCTTCACCCTCTGGAGTGAGGAGCTAAAATTCAGAGGGTTCCCAGCCACGACAAATGGCCACTTCGCCTGCCACAGAAGTGTAAAAATGGAGTCTAAAACTTCCAGACCATCTGTGGGCATTCTTAGCAAGGCACGTGAGCAGAGGGAAGTTTTACGCTCCTGTCTTAGTGACCAGATGCCCTTCTCTGTCTCCCAACTCAGTCACTCGTGGACAAGGTTAGCACATCTGCCTGTGTCCACCTGAGAATTATTTTAAAAAGTATTGCCAACTTAATTGGAGCATTAAATTCTAAAAATGAACTTCAGAACATATACCAAAAAAATCCAAAATCCTAAAGAAATGGATTTTTAATGAATCTTTAAAAAGAATCAAAAAAATTTTCAAAGGGTATTTAACATAAAAAAGTAAAATCAACACACTGTAAGTTGAAGAGAAACCAATTGTTACTAATGCTTTTAAAATGGAAAGCAACTCTGGCAAGAACTGTACATTTTTAGTAATTTTAAAGACCACTTGATTTTATAAAATAGACTGAATATTATGAAGCCGTGCTCTAAGCTGCATAAAATCATATAGGACTCTGATAGAACTTTTTGAAACCTCATCGACACCGTTATTAGACTGTCTAGCAAAGGTCTTCTAGACAGAGTTTTACAATGAACTTTTTCTCATTTAGGAACGCAAAGATCATGTTTAGACAACTTCCACAGAGAGGTACACCTGACACTTAAACAGCCACGGGGAGAGATCACTGTGAGAATTGTAACGTTTACTATCTTGTACAAAGAGAGTCCCATAACCCAAAGGCAAAGAACAGGCTGCAAAATAAAGGCATGACCTCTGGCAGAGTAATTCAGTTTGTTGTATTTACGACAGTTGAGTAGTTTGTTCTTCGAATAATGGTGCAGCTGATTATAGTATCCAAACGCCTGGCACCTTGTTTGTGACCAGGATCATTTCTTGCATGATGATTTCATCCCACTTTACCACTGACTTTAAACAAGAGGCACTGCTGCCACTGACTGTCTTATCCTTTACTGCATATCCCTGAGAGTCTCTGTTTTGAACACCCCAAACTTTCATCCTCTAGTTTGAGAAAACAACCCAATATGAAGTTTTATGTAGACAATTCCTAAAGGAAGCAAGCTAACATTAATTTAGTTTTAATACAAATTATACTCCCACCCCTGAAATTAAGAGGTTGATCCTGATGCTTGAACCCTCTAATCTCAGTATCTGAGAGGGCCAACACAGGATGATCGTAAGTTGAAGGCCAACCTAGGCTACATAGCAAGATCTGATCTAGAAAGAAATAATTTGAAATATATCATAAAAATTTCCCTTGAGTAATCAAACTGTATGCAAAAGGCCCTGTTACAAAAGTCTTTTTAAAAATAATGTCTTGGGGGTTTATTAAAACGAGAACTTGGCAATATACCTGAAGTAATCGAGTTTACAGAAAATGTCTTTATCCTTAATGTAACAGCTTGTGTGCCTTCCCAGGGATGTTCTGCAGACACTGCAGGAGAGACAGCGGACATGCCAGCATAAGTCATTCACCTGCAAGGGGAAAGTGGGGGTGAGCAGCCAGTCCACACCACCTTCTGAGTCCCTGCCACTGATGCTGTGTGGGAGGCAAGAGAAGGGTGAGCCCTGGCACACCACAGCACACTCTCTGAATGCTTCCACCCAAACAGCACCCTTGTAGCCTCTTCTAGACTCCAACAAGAACCCAGACTCCTCTAGACCACAGTTCAAGCTTTTGGGTTTTTTTTTTTTTTTTTTTTTTTTTTTGCTTTTGAAGGATTTGGGTTTTCTCCCATATTCATTTTCTCTCTCCCTTCCTCTCTGAGAAAACCTGAGAGAAAAACATTTAGTCTAGAGTCATATATACCGGTTCTGTTTCTGTCCTTACTCTAATCCTTTCTATAACCTGGCAGTTAAGGAAGTCGAGACAAACCTTTTGACCTACAGTTTGGGCAAACAGCTGTGAACTGTGAACCCATCAGTAGGAGCAACAAAGACAGAGAATAGATTTGTAAAACACCCCAATAGAGAAAGCAGGCACTACACTTCCCTTACACATCAGGAATTCCTAAGGTAGAGCTCAAGGATGCTATGCCTCCCCATGCCCCCTAACATATACAGCTACAGATATACAGCTACAGAGAACAAAGTGCCCAGGAGGAGGATGTTGCTAGCTCAAGGAATGATGGAGCCTCTGGAGAAAGGAAGATACCAGATTATAGGTGGTTTTAAATGCACCCAGGAAATATGTTTATTTGTACTTCAAGTAGTGAGACAGTGGTATTTAATAATAATTAAAAAAAAAAAGTTTAGAGAACTCTAGACTTTGACATGGGAACAAAACAAATGACCTTGAAGCTGATGCTGTCCCCCCACCCCAACACTGTAGTTCAGTCCCCCAATGGAGACAATGTGTCCAGCTGTGCTGGCCTGCAGTGCAGCTCTGAAGTGTGTTGATCAGCAGACAGGCACTAACTAGGTTTGTGCTTTCACACTAGCAGACAGGGTGTTTTACTAACAGGAGGAAGATACATATGATAGTCTGAAGGAAACATTGTAATTTCTAACTACTTATGAACCTCTTCCAGAAGCAATGTTTAATTTCTGATGAAAATTTAAGTTTGGGTCTTTCTTCCAAAGAACTATCTGTTCGCTATATAAAAATAGTTACTTGGAGTAAAATAGAATAAAAAGACATTAACTAAACAGAATATTTCCTGGAAGCTGAGATGTATTTTCCTCACGTTTTCCCCTAAGTTGTATCCAGTTAATAAAGAAAGTCTAGGCATCTGGAGCACCCACCACTCAAGGCCTTATTTCAATCACACCAGGCTTTTGTTTTGTTTTCTAAAGCAAGGCTTTAAAATAGAGGCAAGAGCCTCTCTCTAGCTCTACAAAAGCCAGACCTCAGGCCTGGCTTGACACCTTTCCTCAAGGTTTCTTTTGAAAAAGAAAAGAGAGCTTCTTAACATTCCCAGTCCTTGCCAGGGAATACATAGAGGGGCAGAGAGACTCTGGGAAGGTTCTGGAAGCCTTTGCTGAACTAGCATTAATCCAATATGGCTCCACACCAGGCTAGGTTAGGACAGGACTGGAGAGGGAAAACAACCAGAGCTCTTTTGTCTGACACGGTGTGTTGCCCCACGGGCTGGTATTTTTTTCATAACCTCAAAAGCTACATCTATACTGGATCAAATATTTGTTACCAGTGAGAAGTTTAGATTCAAACTTAGAGTAAGGAGTTAGCACTTCAGCTTAGGGTAGGCAAGCTGAGAATTCAGAGTGCTTAAATGATTGTGTGGTAGAAAATTTTAGTTAACTTATAAATCCTAGTAGAATATGATTGTGTGTAACTTTCCTAGGTAGACTCCTGTCCAATTACAAAAGAAAACTTTACAGAACCACGTAGACACACAATTTTAATATAATATGAAGACAAGCATGAACAATGTATAAAATTATACAAGGTCAATGCTAGTGTCTGAGGCAGAATTCAGACAATGCATTTTACTGTGTAGTTATTTTCTACATCTCTGCTGTGAAATGTTGAAATTTTCTTAAGTCGGGTCCAGAAACACTGCTCCAGATTCTGGTAGTCACTGAGAACCATGTTTAAAACAAGAAGCTATGTTGACTCAGTGCATGGTTTTGTGGACGAAGCGAAATGGGAAATGAGATTTTAAGAATGCAGATTTACAGAGAAAGCCAGGTTAATTTTCGAGCTTCAAGAATCAAATAAAAACATTAGAAAATGTTTTCACTCAAGCCTCTTTCAGTGTTTTATCTGGGCTCCAGGAAGTAATATTCCCGTTCCACCCAGAAAGCAGCTTTTGAATGTTGACATTAAGTTAAAGAAACCCACTAATTTACGTTTTGATCTTTTATTCTCTGTAATTAATCCTTCTGAAAACTGAAGCTCAGGGAGGGGACAGAAAGTGAACTGGTTTGCAGCTAATTTAGTATATTGGAAAGCATTGTTTTACATAGTGGTTTTTAAAAGCTATTGAAGTTGGAAATCCAATGTGTTCAGATTAAGACACAGGGGACCAAGATCCTGCTTGACATGACCCGGGTAACTGCAGCCTGCCAGAATCTCAACTCCAAAACCCCCCACCCCCAGTGAAATATTCTAAGAGAAAGTTAAACCAAATTAAGACAGTCAACTCTGAAACCACCCCATGAAACACTTCAACTGGGGGTTTTATATGTGCACCTAACTTTACAGCTAGACTGGGTTTCTTTCCCCCAAGTCCTGGTAGGACATAACATCACTGTGCTTAGCAAGATCTAGGAGGTACTGAAATGGCTTCTAAAGCTTTATATAAACTTTTGCTTTGGGAAGGTTCCAGGTGCCGGTAAATAAACCTATGACCGCGATGACGGTAACAGTTCAAAACTAACCGTCTTTAAAGGCACTTTACAGTGCTTTTAGTTACAGAAGGAGCCCTGCGAGAGGGAATAACACACGGAACTGGGACTAGTCTGTGTAGACAGTAGCACCGGTATATTGGAGAGGAGGGACCAGTTTGCAGAGTACGGGATTTTTAAGTAAGTAAAAGTCTAGGCTTGGAAAACAAACAAAAGCCTAGGCATCTGGTAGCTGTCCCAGAATGGGTGGCGGTTCCTTAAGCCCTTCTTTTGCTTCTGGTGACCGAGTCTTCTGCACACTCGGGGGCGGGGGGGGGGTGTCATTTACACTAGACTTTAACAATAAGGAAAATCCTACGGTTCCTTATCATACTTCTCTCGCTGTGGGCCTTAAGAGTGGTGGACTAATGTGCTGAGAGGGTCTAAAGAGCCTCGGTTGACACGAAGTGGGGCACTTCCCCCCGACCCTCGCACTGACTCCGTCGGGGCTCGCCTGGCCCACCATCCTACCTTGAGGAGGTATTTGTCCACAATCTCCAGGCCGCAGCTGCTGCACACACACTTGCCTGGGGGGCACACGGAGCCCGAGGCCATGGACTGGGGCGAGGACGACGGGGAAAGCGGGGCCGAGGAGGAGCAGGAGTCCTCGTCCCCGGCTCCCTCGGGATTCACCTGCAGGAACAGCCGAGCACTGGCCTTTCACGTCCCACATCCCCACGGGGCAGCCCAAGGACTGTCCTCCGTCCCCAGCCTTCCCCATCCGCACCGTGGGGATCCCTGGAGCCCCGCGGCCCGCCCCGCCCAGGGAGCTGAGGGTCCCCACTCGGGTCGCCGCCTCACTCACCAGTCCTTCTTCCCCAGCGCCTTTGCGGGTCCTCCCGGCCGCCAGGGCTGCAGGCCGCCCGCACTCCTCCGACATGAGCCCGGGGCACTGCGCCGCGAGAGCAGGAAGGCAGAGAGGGAGACAGCGGTCAGGAGCCCGCGGCGAGCACGCGGCGCCCGGCAGCTCGGGCCCCACCGCGCTCTTGAAGGGCGCACACGAGGACGGCGCGTGCAAGCGCCAGCACCTGAGCACGGGCGCAGCTGGCCGGCCAGCGCGCAGCCTCCCTGGGCCGCCGCCGCCAGCGGGCGACTCGCGGACTGCGCGGCCGCGGCTCCGGGCTCGAGCCCCGCGCTCACCCCGGCGCGCCGGCCCCCGCCCCCCACCGGGGGTACCCAGCTAATAACCGGCCTCGGTGCACAAAGCGATTGCTTTCTAGACGTCAATCACCCGGGAGCGGGGAACACCCGGCTAAAGGGGGCACGGGGCGGGGGGGGGGGGTGGAGTGAGAGAGAAGAAAAGATGACTGAGGAGGGGGTGGGGAGAGAAACTTGATTTCTTTAATAACCTCAATTAAAAGAGCAAGACACACATATATTTTTTAAAGGGGGGGCTTTTTGAATAGGATAGCCCAAAAGGTGAAGAGGTTTAATCGGATACTTGAAAGCTAATTACAGTGGGATTTAAGAAGCCTGGTGTTTGTTCCGACAATTTGAATGAAAATGCTTCAGATTAAACGGAGCCAGCAGCTCTTTGGTAAACTTGAAGCAATTAGAACCGTAAGCGATTTACACTGGTTTCTTTAAGGTGTGAATTGCCACTTAGTGCTCAGTAAGTCAACATTTTAGCTACTAAAGGATTATTTTTAACCAGTGCAAAAGCGGACCGAATAATGGAAATATCCAGCTGAATTTAATTTGTTCCATTAAAAAAAAAAACCCTCACCCAATGCGGGTCAGAATATTTTAGAGCACACGGACCGTCGCTCAAGTGTCCCCAAGCCCTGGCTGCACTTTCAGTTTTGTTCTATAAACGAATGCAATCTCTCTGAGAAGTCTAGTTTAGGGCTAGTGGGTCCGCGGATTCCAGCAGCCCATACCCCTCGCTTTTCCGTCCCTTTGTCTCCATTTCCTCTGTCTTCTGAAAGCCCCAGGTGAGCCAGCGGCCGCACGCCTGGGTATCCCCTGCGCAGCTGCTCCGGGGCCGCGTCCTCGCGGCCACAAAGCATCCGGGCAGAAAATCTACCCGCAACCTTCAGACAAACACGAAGCCAGCAGTACCCTGCCCGTGTCCAGCCGATACCCCCCACCCCGGCCCTGCTTTCCAACAGTTTAGGAACTGGTTCCACCATAAAATGCGAGCACCCACGGGTCTTGCCTCCGGAGTAAGTGACAGCTTGCCAGGTCCCCCTGTTAGGCTCGCTTCGTGCTGCGAAGTTTGCCCCTTTGGTATTTCCAATGAAATCGTTCTTCTGACCCTTTCTAAGAGCAGGAGGGCTCTGGAGGACCCAAGTCCCCAGGTCTGTCGCCGCCAGGTCTCAAGCCCCACATGCACCTTATCCGTGGCAGAAGCCAGCGTTCAGCAGAGCGCAGCCATTGGTATCTGGTGCCATGAGACAAACACCTAGAACCCCGGACCCTGCCACAGACTGCCGCGAACAGGAGGTCACACAGAATAAAAACAGGACTCACGTTGCCCCGTGAGCGTCTTAGGCTCCAGGCTTCGTCTCCCAAATTAGAGTGTCCATGCCTCAGTTTAAGTGAGCCCGTGGGGAGGGGACGCAGTGATTACTACCTAACGCAACTACGTAATAAAAAAAAAATTGTCAGGTCTGGAGACGAGGCAGTGACAGGTAGTTTCCCAACCTGGTTTAGGAGCTGGACAACTCTCTTCTCTCAAGGAAACTCCTATTCAACAGATCCCGCCTGGCATAGGCTCGCTCACCTTCTCACGGGGAACCGCCAGCTCCGGCACGTCCTTTCCCTCCAGTTTACACACAAACATCTGATCGCTCTTCCAATACATGGCCCCGCAGGCGCTGCTCGTCACATACCAGCTCCAGAGGGTCAGAAGTTGTGGGTGTCCGCAGTGTCCCCTCCTCCGCTCCCAAAGGCCAAGGAAAGCTAACAGGCAGGACAGCGATGCCACCAGTGTGTCTGGATCCAAAAGGACCACAGTGACCGTAGCTACTCTCTGACCCACTATTCTTAAGATTCCTCTCTCAGCCACACTGAGGCCTGTCCCTCCAGGAAAAGAGGGAAAGTTGTGTTTTCCAGAGGGTGGAACCTCGCAGAGAGGAGGGGGTGTGGGGGAAAGTCTTTTCCTGGAGGGACGGCCTCACCTCCTTATGAAAAACCCGCCTTCTCTACATGTTAAGATCTTTATCTGCACCAGACAACTTACTCTGAGTTCAGTGTTAAAGGTGGGGGGAATGCGGATGCCCGTTAACTTGATTTTTTTTTTTAAGAATATGCTTTCTACGTCTGACTTGTCTTTAAATTCTCGCTCCCCAGCCAAAACCTAAACAAAGATTCGGATTACATCTCGGAGGTCTCCTGGATTCCCAGGTCTTATGTCTCCCTAAATGCGCACCAATGGTTCTCTCTACATTTTCGAAAGGTTTTCCGTTAAGATAATGAAGGGACAAACGAACGACTAGATTTGATTTGCGACTAGATTTGAAATCAAGGATACAAGAAAAACGAAAGTATGTTAAGATTTTTGATTTTCTTTAATTCTAGACAAACGGTATGCCATAGATAGACGAGTCCTGGGCCGCTGAGCACTCCGCATTCCTGTGCTTAAGTGTGAACGCTTGATTGTGAGTAGCGTAGAGATAATTTTGATCTGAATTGGAAAGTGTGAGGTTTTTTGTTTGTTTGTTTATGAGGTCTTACTTCATTTATAGAAGAAAATTTTTGTAAGAAGTTATTTTTTTAAATTACTTTTATTTCTTATTTGTCCCTTTAGATAAGCAAAAGAGAAACGTTTGGAACTTAAGTGATATAAGGACATCCTGGAGTCGGTTTCTCAAGCCTTGTAACAAAACCATGCTTTGTTACCTTAGTTAGACAGAAATATATGTAGTGAAACACAAGGACAAGCAGTCTTGCTCCTTTGTCTTATTTTAGTGGGAGAAGAAGAACGACTGCCCAGACCAGCGGTCAGGGGCTAGTGGAGGGGCCGGCAGCAACTGATGCTGACCATGCTTTCTCTGGACGAAATGAGCCTTGGGCTGGGCGCGGATTAAGAGTTTGGGTTTTCTTTAATGCCCCTTTCCTCCTTAAACACAGAGGACGTTTGACCATCGCCATCTCGGCTCTCTTTTTCAGCCATTATATACACTTCCATATTAGCACCCTCTGGCCGATGCCCATCAGGAGATCTCCATTAAATTTAGCGTGGAGTATAAGGGACCTGAGGTTTAAGAATAGACTGTATTCTGGTAAAGCATAGAAGGGTGGGAGTTTGGACCGACTGCCCAAAAAGTTAAATAATGGTTGTTGTTGTTGTTGTTGCTGCTTCTGCTGCTGATTTTCATCAAAAGCGAAAACCAAGAGTGGGTGAGAGAATCCACATAATAAAGTATTTTCCATACGATTCTGATCAGAGATGAGAGAGAGACACAGAGAGAGAGACAGACAGACAGACAGAGACTGGTGCGGAATGCTGGCTCCAGCAGGATGAGGAACTAAAACTATAGTCTAGGTTGGAGAATTACTTACAGTCTTTTGTGCTAAGGATTGCAATGTAACTCTGAAGTTCCCTTTGCCTGCTAGCGAGAATGGTCTGTGCCGGTCATCTGGAGAGCCCAGCGCGCTAGAGCTGTTTGGGGGACATAGGGAGGGGGCGCCGTCGTGTACGCCGCTTTTCCACCCACCCTCCCCTAATCAGGCTGCTCTCAATCAGGTTTTCAACATACTAATCTTGATCTAAGAGCTCCTATCTCTGCATAAGTGGAGGAAATGATTCTTTTTTAGAGGCTTCCGGGCTTAGAGAAGAAGGACGTCAGACTGGAGTCTAAAGGGCTGGTCTGGCGTCCGCTCTGCTCCTGGCGCCCGGCGGGACTGCGACCACACCAGCCGCATTATTGCCTGTGCCCAGCGTGCTCCGGGGGCTACCCCGTGGTAAGTGCGTTCCCTGTCCTGGCGACTGAGGCTTTGGCTTGGGGTTTGGGCCGGTGATGGGCGGAGCAGAAAGTGAAAGTTTTTACTGGGAAAGTCAAGACTGAGTTGCGGGGTCTTGGGCCTAATGACCTTCTGACCCTGTGTATACCACTTGCCTAAAAAATGTTTAGCTTCTCCTTGCCCACAGGCAAACTAGAGCTCGCTGCTCCTCGGATCAGAAAAAAAGTTCGCCTTCTGCTCTTTCCACGTTGAAGTGTTTGAGGTAAAATTTACAAAGCACATTTCTTTAAAAAAAAAATTAGAATGAGAGTTTTAGCCCCCGCACGCCAATTGAGATCAATTTTGAACAAAACACAGTAAAAATGTATATATATTATCTTGCTTGTCTGTAGGTGGGAAAATAAATCGGCCGTGCCTTGTTGGTGCCTTCCTATTGGACTGAAATTTCTAGAAGCCACTGTTCATCAAATGAAAACCAGAAAGGAAGGCTCACTAGGAGGTCGGCCAACACCCTGGATTTCCTGGCTCTCCTCAAGGATTGAATGGGGTAGGAAAGAAAACTACGTCTGTTCCGGGGCTGTGTGACTCGTAAGTTCGGAGGCACTAAGTGTGTCCTGCTAAAACCTTGGGGTGGGGCGCCGGAAAGGGTCGGGAGTCCTTCGTGCCAGGCCTTAGTCTAGGACAGGAGAAAGAGAGAATCTACCCGGCACTCAGAGCTTCCACCTTGGTGAAGAGCTTTCTAATTGGAAGGCGAGCTGCTGCGAAATTTGCGGTCTTCTAATAATCCTTCTTCTCCTTGGCGATTCCTATCAAAATCATAAAACTGGTATTTTTTACACCCGGCTCGCACGGCAGGAGCCATTTATGAACATCAAGCATCAATGGGGCGGAAAAAGGCTGCATTGACAGAGGTCTCTGGAGTTCGATATTTAAAAGCAATAGATCCGAATTAGAAAACTATTACTTGAAGTAGTGAAAGTCTCCGCCAATTTAACTATTGAACTCTGCGCGTCTGAGCTCCTTGTGTTAACTACACTTTTGAAGGAACTTATCCCAGAACTTGAGCAAAAGGCAGGTCATACACTGGCTCTCAGCTTCTAATGTTACCCCTCTCTGGAGCTGCGATCCTCCAGAGGGCTGGCAAGGACTCACAAAATCCTAGTCTAGACATAGCTGGAACCTGGGGAGAAGCCTAAGAGAAGTAGCTACAGTGGCCCGACCAAAATCTAGCTTGGCTGTGTAGCACTTTCTCCAACCCAAGACCCAGAGAGATTCACTTCCTAGTACCACTCCTCGGCACAATCAACCCAAGGATTGCGTGTGGTGATGTAACCCAAGGATTATCTGCTGCGTTAGAGTAATGTGTGACCTTGGCTCCCAAGAAGGAACTGTCAGTTTCCCTGATATGAACGCTCAGTTATGATCTCCCTGAAACTGCAAGCCACTTGGTTGTTGGTGGGTGTCTTTGGATTGTTGCCCACTTCCCGTGCTCATCGGAGTCTGGAAAGTGGAGAAAAGAAAGCATCCAGAGGTTTTGTTTTGTTTTGCTTTGTTGTTAAAAGCGGCGAGGCTAGGAATCTGCATCTGCACTCAGTGGCACAAAGTGTGAAACTTGCTAATTTTGGGACTTAAACTGGATCCATTCTCAGGCAGAAAACAGAGGTGAGATTATTCTCCAAAGAGAAGGTCACCAAGAAGGTGGATACCTGAACACACTCCATCTGCGATTTTCTACTAGTTGAGGCTGAGAATCTGGGGGTGGGGTGTGTGTGAGTGACTTTCTTTCAAGGACACACACACACACTTGCCACTGTACCCTGGTGTGCAGAACAATGCTGCTCTCCTTGACTCTGTGGGAAGCCTCCAGGTCTTGATGAAGATAAACTCTGGAGATCCAAGGTGGGAGAGCCAGGCTCTCCTTAACCTGAGCCTGCATGCAAGCAGAGGTTCTTGGCAGAGCATCAGGAAACCTAGGCCCAGAAATGAAGTGAGAAAAGAAGTTGGGGGCCATTGGGAGCCCAAAATTAATGGAGGGGGCTTCCTGGAAGATTCCATTTATGCACTGTGATGTTCTCAAGCCCATGTCTCGCCTAAAGCACACCTGTGATTTGGAGGCTTGGGTGTTTTGTGCCTTTTGTCATGACCAATAAACCAGGAACCTCAGAAAACTTTACTGCTGTTTTTGTAGGATCCTGCCTGTGTATGGGGGTGGGGAGGGATGAGAAAAATCCAACTAATAATCCCCACCTCCCTCTAGTTTTCTTACAGGTTCTAGGCACTCCTCTCTCCAAGGTGATCCAGCTTTGAGCTCCCTGGTTTGGGAGGGTGGAGACCCAAACCTGAAGGTGCACCCCCACACACTCATACTTCACCCAGGTCACCCTATCCGTCCGGACTCCATTCCTTGCAGTTCCATAATTGGAATTAAGCCTCACCCAGGGTGGCAAGAAAGCCACACTGGGTCTCAAAGCAACAGCCCAGGCGCCAAGGGAGTTTCTGTAGCCTGGAGTGGGAGTGCAGTGTACTGTGAGAGAGCCTCTGATTCCCAGAATTTGATAAAGTTTGGTAAGGGAAATGGACTGCCCTGGTGGCCAGCAGGATGCAGCAGCTCTGGTGTCTGTGGCTCCTTCCCTCAGCAATACATCTCTGTCATGCCCTGTCATTTCCTATCTTAACAGATCTTGTAAAACCATGAGTTTGCCATGAGTGGCCGCAGAAAAACTCTAAACCATATTTTTAAAAGTTAAGAACTTTATATGTGGATTTCAACTCCAGGAGACTTGGCTCTTGTAACCAAGGCAACGTTTCCCTCCAGTTCCTTGCCTCTCCCTTTTTCCTCTCTCCCTTCTTGCTTTCCATGGATGAGGGGGATGGGGTGGGAGATGTTAAAAAGCTAGGTGCTGTCTATTTATTTGAGTTTTGGAGCTAGTCAACTTGCAGTCAGGTATTGAGGAATTTACTTTAAGACCTCAGTTTTATCATCTACAAGATCTTTATCTAAGGATACCACTAAGTAGTTGTTATATGAATGTAAATAATGCTTCAGTAAGTGGTCACATACACGGTAGGTCCAGGGTGGATGCAATTCTCACCTTCTCTGCCTATTCTCCCATGCTTCCCTCCTTCTGAGAGCAGAAGTATTACCAAAGCATCCTGCCAAGAGGTAGGAACAGACCAGGTTCTTGACTGTCTGGTGTGATGCATTTGGCCCTGTTATGGCTTCAGGCAGATCTGTTGTTCTAGGCAGGTGTGTGTCTCCAGGAACTTCTGAGGCTCTAGGAGAGAGCAATCAGCCTGGAGCCCCTTCTGCTGGGAGTTTTAGCTTCCCTCATCCCCTCTAGCTTTCCCAAAACTGCTCTTTTCTCCCAGGTTTATTGTGAAGCTAATCTTAAAAAGCAGGCAATGGGGTTTCTGTGAATGTGTAAAAGCATCTGAGTACCACAAGCGTGATTGTAGATGTGAGCAACCCGAGCGTGATTGTAGATGTGAGTACCATGAGCGTGATTGTAGATGTGGTAGATGTCTTATCAACTGCCCCACCAGTGCATGCCCCAGAGCACATTCCAAATTTTAACTTGCTCAACAATGCTACACATTCAAATCATGGAAGCTGCATTTTTAGTCTTTCAGCCACATGGCTCTTTTGGATGAGTTCAGAAAGGCACATTTTAGTATATGTGTTTGTGACTTGATTCTTTTTAAGAGTTCAGGAGAATTGGTTGGTGACCCCCTCCATCCCGTTCCTCCTGGGAGTTCTGTCTGCCTCCATACCCCTATGTAAACAGGTTCTGGTATCCAGTGGTGAAGTATGCTCTATTCTACTTCTACTGACATCTGACCAATAACAGCAGGAAACAATGGAGTATCAAGTAAAAAAGCCACAAGAGGGGAAAATGGAATGAGGTCTTAAACCCACAGTGAAGTCTTTGTTCTTCCCTCACAGCTGGTATTTACTTCCATCAAATGGATTCATCCTGGATGAATCCAGCAATAAGTGAATCTCTGTACTGATAGTGGTGCAGAAGGTGAGACCTCTTCTGTAACTTCCCCTTTAAACTTGACTACAACTGGCTCTGTCACTATAGACTATGAAGACCCAGAGCTATGCAAAACCAGAGTATCTTACCTGCTACCATCTGTGGGAAAGCCTTCAGAAATAGTCTCCTAACATGAACAGCGGTATCAACATGACCCCAACAGGCACTTTGTAGTCCCCTGACTCTTTATAACTCGATTTAGATTTAGTACCTGGTGCTGGACAGTAACAGTTCTGGCCAACAGTAGGTTTACTCCCTTCTCTGCCTGTTTCCAATACATCCTCCATTGTTCTGGCACCTTCCTGTTCAGGAACTACAGTTGATTATTTCTTCTTCTTCTTCTTCTTCTTCTTCTTCTTCTTCTTCTTCTTCTTCTTCTTCTTCTTCTTCTTCTTCTTCTTCTTCTTCTTCTCCTTCTCCTTCTCCTTCTCCTTCTCCTTCTCCTTCTCCTTCTCCTTCTCCTTCTCCTTCTTCTTCTTCTTCTTCTTCTTCTTCTTCTTCTTCTTCTTCTTCTCCTCATTCCTCTTCCTCCTCTTTTTCTTCTCCTCCTTCCTCTTCTTCATCCTCTCCCTCCTCCTCTTCATCCTCCTCTTCTTTCTCCTTCCTCTCCTCCTCCTCCTCCTCCTCCTCCTCCTCCTCCACTTCTCCCTTGAACACCTTAAGCAAGGAAGGGAGTAGACAATCTGACCATAAAATTGTGGGGACTTGGGTTCCATTCTTCATTTATCATGAGTGAACTCTTCAGATTTCAGTGTGTGTAATAGGACTGGACACCTGCCTTGACTTCTTGAGAAGCCACAGGAGGAGTAGCCTCTGAACCTGGAGATACTAAGTGAGTCATTGTTGGGACACCTGGTACTATTATAGTGAGCCACTTTAGGGACACTGCAGTGTGCCATTGCAGGGATAACTGGGGCTACTTCAGTGTGTCATTGTTGGGATATCCAAAGATACTACAGTATATCATTTGTAGAGACACTTGGGGATACTGCAGTGTAGCATTGTAGGAACTCCTGGGGCTACTACAATGTATTATTGTATAGTGTATCATTTCAAGGACATCTTGGATAGAGAATATGTGTGTTCAGTGACATATAAGCCTCTTTGGTCTCTGCACAGACAGAACTCCTGCGCATATTATCAGAGGCTGACACGGATTTTGCTCCAGGAAATGAATGTGGTCCAGAGTAGGTAGTGAAGTTTGGAGCTGAAGCCATGGGGAGCCAGGTACTGTTGCTGCTGCTTACGGTCTATCTCAAACTCAGCCCTCCTCCACGCTGGCTGTACCACCCTGTCCAGGACCCCCAGGAAAGCTGATGTCTGGGATTCCAATTCTTGGAAAGGGCTGGAAGAGGCCTCTCATCCTGTGATGGGGGATACCAGCTCTGATTGTGATTAACTCACCCTTCCCTGGGACAGGGTGATGGTGATGGGATGGCTTCATCCTGTTCATGAGTCTCTCACATGCACCAATAATACCTGCAGGTGCGTCAGGAGCTGCTATGGGCTTTTGTAAATGCAGCAAAGCCCAACGTTTAAAGAGCAGTTAAGCTCATGAATTTCAACCAAACTCTTTCCAGGAGGGACTCCAGCCCTCTCACTCCCATCCTCCGAAGTGTGTGTGAGTCAGGCCATCAGAGGGTAGACACTTTAAGTCACAGCTCTGGAAACCTACACTTAGGAGGGAGATGGAACACATGTAAGTGGTTCTTTGACCCTCGCAGGCTAGCTGTGGCGTGTGTTCTCTCACAACAAATAGAAGTAACTTAAAAAATAAAAGTAAGGAATGTCTCACATTGCACCACCTTTGGAGAGTATTCTGAACTAGTATTCTAAACAAAGACATTATTGTTTTTGTGTCTTGGAGTCACAAAAATACCTCGGCCGAGGTATTTTTTTTCTGAATTTTTAAATATAGAAACATAACTTTTAATACAGCATGTAGTAAACTTTTCAATGATTCTTCCTCTTCCTTCTCTTTGGAATATTTCCACTCTGCACCAGTAATTTAAAAGATACAGTGGGATAGAAGCCACTTCTTTTCATTGAATCTGAATCAGAGGCTGATGGTGCTACTCAGGATGGGAAGGTTTGGCTAACATGTGCAAGGTCCTGAGCTCCATCCTGAGTTGGTAAGGATGGAGAGTGGGTTCAGGGAACACTCCCTTGCCTTTGCTTCTTGAAATAGTGCTGGATGCGAGGTACTTGCTTCCCTCATGGACTACCCACTTTCTGGAGGTGTCTGAGCATCAGTATAAGCAGCTGTCTAGTGAGCAGCACACAGCTTTTTCTGCTGTGTCACCTGTCCCCGACATCTGCAATGCCCACACTACAGACCAGAAACCAAAAGCTCTGAGAGATGCCTCACAGACGCTGGACATAAACACGTGACACGGTTTTAATCATAGAGTTACCCCATAACTGCCCCCCCCCCAACCCCCTTGGAATAATAGAAGTGAAGAGTTATCATCTGGTTTGGGCGGTGGAAGGTGCGAGGTTGGAAGGTTCTGAGCATCAGTTTCAAGGCTTATGCTCTGTGCGATGGAGCCAGCCCCTCCTGGCAGCAGACCCGTAAGAGATAGATCGTGTGCTGGACATACACTTTCTCACAGCCTGGGTTCGTAAATATTGCTGCATTTCCTTCGTAACTCCCACACCCCAGGCTAACAGGCCATGCTCTGCTCCAGGCCCTTCCTCTTCCTGGGTGGCCTGTGTTGAGTGGGTCGGCGCCCCCTCTGCAGGCCTCATTTGGGTTGCCCTAGATCCACCCAGCCCCGGAGCCTCCAGGCAGTTGGCAGCACCCCCTTGGCTTTCGACCCAGAGGTAACGCTGACATCAGCATGCTCTAAGCATCCTACAACTCTGGTTGTCCAGGAAGGCTGCTGTGGCTGGTCATTACATCACACCTCGTCACTGTGAAGAGGAGTATGGAACCTGCTAGGCTGGTCCTGGAGTGCAGGCTGCTGCTGCCCTAGGCGGTGAGCAAGTCCAGCTCAGGTTTGGAATACCACGAAAGGTTTCAGGTTTGAAATCAAATTTGGCATCCAGAGAGCCTTAAGACTTTTCTCTATGAGAAAGTCAGCTCCCTTCAGGAGGACGCCCCGGGCCAAGCCCTGGTTGCCTTCAGCCCCACTAGCTTGTAAATGCACAGAGTACTTCTTGCTCTGGCTCTAAAAAGCTCTAGAAGGGAGCAGAAAGCTCTGAAAAGTGGAGCAGAAGGCTCCTACTCCAGTCAACTGCTTGGGACGAGACACTGTAGCAAGGCTTGATTAGGCCAAACCTCTAGGGGGTGGGGGTGGGGGCCTGAAGTTCCAGTCACCTGGAAGCTCTCCTGTCTTCCAACTCCATCGCAGGTGGCTCAGGAGGAGTCTCTAAGGACAGGACGTGGACCTGGCCATCTTTCTGGAATGGCTCAATCTCAGTCTCCCAGGAGAATTTCCCTGGGGATTGCCTATTTGGCCTTAGTCCCCTTGCCAATCATAGCTGCTTGGCCTTTGGTACTTTTTAAATAAAGCCATTCAATTCTGGGGCGAATGCTTGTAACTTGATTAGACACGCATGTACAGCCCTAAAGGGGGTGGTGTGTGTGTGTGTGTGTGTGTGTGTGTGTGTTTCTTCTAGGCTAATGAGAATATGTTTCATGCCAAAGATGGACAGGGTCCTTAGGGTGCTGAATTTCTTAAGCTAAATCAAGAACTTACTTTCCCTTCGTGGAATTATCTTTTTAATAGATTGAAAAATCATGCTCTTAATTTTGGCCACCTTGAGAGAAGTTTAATAATAATGTATGAGCAGAAGCCAAAGGGAAAATTTCTGCATGCCACCTTTAATCCACAGAAAGCGTCAGTGGAGCTCGGTGTTTGACAGGGAACTCTATGCTCACTGATTGCTTTTCTGGCTGGTGAGGGTGTCGTTTCTAATGCATATCTCTGTTCATTGTTTCTGCTTGGTAAGGTGGTCATTTGGAGCACATCTGTTCCCGATCGCTTTCCTGTGTTGAGCACACACTATCGTGTTAGCAAGATTTTGCACCATCTGTTTAAAAACATTCTCACTGGTGCTATTTGATGCCCGGTTGAACTTTTGCCAAACTTCATTTTATACTGTTCCCTAGGTCCAGAGCATATAAAATACACTTTAATGAAATTATGCTTTTATACTTGCTGACAGGCATCAGAAACACATTTGCCCAGGTCAACAGCAGTTGTGCTAAGTGTTACAGGGGAGGAACAGCACTGAAACACTTTAGTAGTAAAGATGCTAGAGAGAGAGGTTTGGAAACAAAGCTATAAAATTAAGATGAAATCATCACCCAACAAAACAGGGCACACATGGCGGGAGGTTGGATATTAGGGGACAGACTATTTGGGCCTGTATTGGGAGCTAGTGCATATTCCTGATGATTAATGTATTTCTTCATTATAAGCATTAAACTTAGGAATTTTATTTTTGGACATTATTCCAAGGCTGTAATAACTGGTTCACAGAATAATAAAGTACAATAGCACTGTAATGTGATTATGTTAAATTTATTTTGAATGCAATGTAGAAGCTATTGATCTTATCTAACCAGGTATTTATTTTTATCTTGAGGTCGCACACAAAGGTTTGAGCACTTCAACACAGACCTAATGCGACATTTCAAAACCTATTCAGACATGTATTGTTTGATAGCTGAGTATTATATCTGGGAGTGGAATAATTGTGAGGCTGTAATTGGCTGGAGAATGTGGATAGAACTTTACTAGAATGCAGCAGTCCTATGCTCTCTTTTACTGGTTTGTTTACACCAGGGTAAAGCTTTAAAATGCTAATTTTTGATGGGGTCTCAGTTATGGCTCAGACAGCAGTCTTGAGAATCAAATGAGTAAGCTTTTGACCCTGGTGTCTGATAATTAGTGTTCTGACAGAAATGTTTCCTTGGATGGACATCTGCTGAGAACAGGTTGCTTGGCTCCCTTGGTACCTGGACAACAGACTGCTGTGACTTAAAGGTATTCACAAAATACCAACTCAGGATGTAAACTTTGTTTACTCAAGAAAACATTTTTGCCTTGATGTACATAATTTCTAAAGTACAATGTATCTATGATAATGTAGGTGGCTAGTATTATTTATATAAGGCATATGGAGTTGAATACATTGTTAATGTGAGATGGATTTGGTTACAAAAGGAAAGAAGTCTTATAACATCCCTGCCTATGTGTACTTTTAAAAATTATTAATCAAGATCTCTGCTTTCATTAGGCAGTTAGTTTGGATGTGTTGAAATGTAACTTACAGATTTTTTGTAAAATAACCAATGTTAGTAAAATGCAAATCCTATGAATCTTCACATGTCTGGTTCCAATTAATCTGCTTAGACTATTTAATGGATAAAATAACAAACCTGATTTAGCCAATCTGGAGTTCTGCACCAATTTTCCATGGGCCTCTTTAAGGTTTAATGCCTTTTCTTACACACGTTAATTCACTGCTCTATTCTTAGAGGACCAGGACTGGAAAAGTAAATAACTATCTGCATTTTATCTTAAAACATCTTTGGCCTTTACAGCAGTTGGAGGGAGAGTCCAGAGACAACTGTAGGTTACTACTGAGAAAGTGAAGGCGAGCTATGCACATATTTGTATTTGGGTTCAATTCAATGGGTTTGTTTGAGTGCCTACAAGGTACCAGGTGGTCCAGATACAAGAGTAATACATGGGTGGTCTTGATTCTCTGAAAATTCCCTGTCTAGAGGGAGACCAAGCAAAGACATAATTTGTTGATACTTTCAATTCTATAGTGTTTTAATCTATACCTTGGTTCTTAAATTAATAAAATTATCTGATAATCTCATGTAATTTTCTCTATACATACATAAATATATACATACATTCACATATATTAACACACTGTGAAAGCTGTAATTTGTGCGAATGAAAAAAAGAAAAAACAACTCTCCCTACAAGGCACAGATTATTAATACACGGCCTTGAAGATAACCTATAGGATCTGAACCTTCCACTGTAAGGAAGCCGGCAGAGGCTTCCTAAAATACCTGCAATTATTTTCATTTTTATGTTTCAGGGTTGTGGTCTACTACTGTAGGGCCTGAGCCACAGTCAGTGCTGTGATCTACTGTAGGGCCTGAGCCACAGTCAGTGCTGTGATCTACTGTAGGGCCTGAGCCACAGTCAGTGCTGTGATCTACTGTAGGGCCTGAGCCACAGTCAGTGCTGTGATCTACTGTAGGGCCTGAGCCACAGTCAGTGCTGTGATCTACTGTAGGGCCTGAGCCACAGTCAGTGCTGTGATCTACTGTAGGGCCTGAGCAGTGGCTGGATACAGATTTTTTTTTGACAGTCTCACTGTGCTGCCCCAGCTGGTTTGTAACTTGCTATATAGACCAGGCTGCCCTCAAATTCAAGGAAATTCACTAACTGAAGCCAACATCATCATATGTTTATCTGTTTATCATCATATGTTTATCATCATGTTTTTCATCATACATCTAGTGGCCTGGGTAACCAATTGTACCCCAAAATGGATGGTTGAATTTATTCTACCCCACACACAAACATGCTGTGGATAAACTTCTCAGCAGAATACATTGCTTTTTTTTTTCACTAGAAAGTTTTGGGGAAAAAAATCACAGTAAAATTTTAGCTGTAAACTTTTTTCTTAGCACTTACAAAGATTACAGCTGTTACATTTATTTACTGTCTCTAATAATTCTGGAGATCAAAGCATAGTTTTCTTCTTTTTCTTTAACTGTGATGGAAAATAACAGAGAAGAAAAAAGTAATCATGTGATTGAATTAATTGAAACTGTACACTCAGGAGCAAAATGATTTCTAACTGTCCTCTGCATAACCTCGGTGACTAAGGGAAGTAGCATTTATTTTATAGGACATAAACACTGATGTGTGAAAGTTGCTACTGGCCATTGTCACATATACCACCCCATCCCCACCCACTACTACATGGAGTGTCTTGTAGCTCAGAACACCTGTATAGCTGAAGGTGACCTTGAATTTCTAATCATCTGGGATTTCAGGTCTGTGCTACCATGCCACACGGATACACACCATTTCTAGAGTGTCTCCCTCAACCCAGGTTTGGTAGGGACACAGAGTGCCCAGATGGAGATGCCTAGAGGTGGAGGCTTCTGATATACACTCCACCTTCAGCCTCTCAGATTTTAGCAGTATGGTGATTTTGGAGGAATCACTCTTTGGGGGAGGAGAGAGTCATCAGACTGAGAGTTAACTTGATGGATGTCTTTGTTCCCAGTTTTTTTTTTTTTGTTTTTTTGTTTATTTGTTTGTTTGTTTGGTTTGGGTTTTTGTTTGCTTTTTTTTTTTTTTTTTT